>JARHVA010003154.1:1875000-2136334 GCA_037957365.1 Torreya grandis | reverse complement strand
ACCTGGGGGTGCCGACGCCAGCCGCCTTTTGATCGACGTCAGTTGCTTCCTGTCTCCTACCTGCCATCATCGGTTGGCCTGACCGATGCTGGTGTCTATGACACTCCACAACTCTTTCGCAACCTCCTCCATGTCTGCATTAGTGAAGCTTTTATCTCCACAACCTAACACATGTGTACCCTTTCACAGTATCTTCCCTTTAATGTGATTATCATGCCATACCTTATGTATAGCCTTCTCTACTCCTTCGATCAATTTTTATATGACACGCTTATCATCATAATTCATGAGCTCTTAGAGGAATGAATCAAGATAATTATTTTATTAAAGTAAAAAAAAGTGTGTGATATTAAGAGAGAGTCTCCAAAATTCCATTTTCAAGACTCCTCTCAATTTTAATATCAATTGAAAAGGTGTAGATTTATTGATTCACTTATATATGGTGTGATATGCCCATAATACAATGAATACTTAAACATCCCAATCCTTGTGCTCCAAATTGGAAATATTTGTTAGTTTTTAACAGTTAGATGATGTATTTTACCTAAGGATGGTTAGGGGTAATCTTTTAGTGCGTGATCATGAACTTAGCTAATAAAACACACTTTTTCACATTTATAAAATGTGTAACCTAATCATAATTTAATCTCAAATGACATCCATAAAAGCTAATAATATTCTCTAAAAGTAACCACACCATTATTATTGTAGTAAATTTTTTGGTTAGAATTTATTCTACCTAGGTTTTTAGGTAATCCATTATGGTGATAATATAATTTATGTCAGTAATACACATGGTTGGAGAAATGGGTCCCACAAAACCAAACACCCATTTCTTAAATAAATCTCGATTAGTAATGGTAATCATTAGTATCTTTTATCAATGGTTAGGAATACCAATTCATTGAGAAACATCCCATTTTTTTATCATAGCCTTTTGAATCTTTGAACAACGTTGGCCACTATAGACTAGAAAACAAAAAAAAACTTGTTGTGAGCTCACTATCATAATGACCACCTATAACTCCTTTTCCCCCATAGCATATAACTTCAACATGTTCAAGATCTAGAAGACAATTCCATAAAACCTTATCCAAACCCATTTTGTAAATATCTCCACTAATAAATTGATAATGTGTCATGTATGCTTCCAAATGTTTCTTATCTTTTTCTTTCTAATCATTTTGGGTAATGCCCAAAGTGAGAAATGTGATGATATCATCAAGGCCCTTAATAACATATTATATATTTTATATTTTAACATCTAACATTCCATATTATATGTTTTTCACATCTTCCATTGTGGTAATCTAGGATAAATGATTTGGGCCAAAATTTTGTTTGCCCAGTTTAACCACTATAAAGAACTAGAATTCTTGGAACAAAAAAATACACTAAAAAATTATCTCATGTAATATTGGATTATTCAATACTTATTTGATCATTTTGTGTTATTTGAAGAATTAAAACTAATAAGGCATAAGGTACTGGTATAAATTTTAAAGTGTGTACACCATTATAAGCTCTTCATGCTGAATTATTTTATTAGCTATGCTTGGTTAAAATTATCTTCCAACTATAAAAGTATATTGGATGATACAATTTAAATTCCATAATTTTTTATATAAATAACACCAATAACTATTCCTAATGCACTAACATGAACATGGAACCTATGAGTTCTAGTCCAAAAATGTAATACTAGTGCACTAATGAGATTCTCTTTGAGAATGGTATTTTTTAGATTATTAGTCCATAAAAATGGACCATATTTGCACAAATACTCTTTCAAAGGTGAAATTATTTATACATGGTACCATTTTAACTTGAAATAGTAACTTGTGTAACCAATAAATATGTGTACATCTTGTTTTGTGGTTGTTACTTATAATTACAAAATAACAATAATTTTGGCTTTATCGATGAGTAGAACATTTTTAAATGACATAGACAATTATATTTTTTAATGGTGTTAAAAAGTAGCATTTATTCAAACTCAAATAAATTTTAAACTATTTGTAACACTCAAGCATTAGGTTTAAATTTATGGGGTGGTTCTTGACCAATACTTAAACCATATAATCATCAAGATAAACCTAGAGGAATCAATGAATAAAGTCATTGAAGGAAAAAACAACTTGTGAGAACATGGTAGGTGTATTCTTCAGCCCAAAATTCATGAATTTATATGAAAATGTATGTTATTACATTATAAATGTTATTTTTGGCTTGTCATTTTATTTTATTTAGATTTGGTGGAACCCATCAATGAAAGTGTCTATATCACAACCCACCACCCATTATAAAATTTCCTTGATGAATAGAGTGAGAAAGGGGTTGGTAACACATTTTTATTACAAACTAAAAAATTAATGCATATATCTATGCACCTATATGTTTCTATGTTAATGACCATGGGGCTTTCCCATTCAAATTCTTCTACTAGATAAATGATTATAGTGGCCAACATGATAACTAATTTTGCCTTCACCTCTACATGAAATTTTAGGTTCATCCTATGCAGTCACTTCTTCAGTTTTATAGTTCTTTATATGATCTTGTTCTTAATTTTCCTTGAAGAGGTGTGAACATCTTTCATTTATTCATAGTAATATGGGAAAATGTCTTGGTATTTGTATAAAATCTTAATGATTTTCACTAATTCTCTTACTATCTAATATTCACCAAGTCTATCAATCTTAGGTTCCTTCTCCAAACTAATGTTAGTTTTTATGGTCCTAAGTGACTAATAGAAGTACTTATGCTTTTCTCCTTAGGTATCCACCACCTTTCACTTCCCATAGAATTTTTCATCCTTAAAATGGTCTATGACACCCTTAATTGGAATGTCATACACCTTTCACACCACCTTCTCATTTCCACATTTGTCTCTATAATTATTATTCAACCATAATTTTTTATCTTAATTGTTGTAAATGATTTATAAAATGCATTACTCAAAAATGTTCAAAAATATAAGGTCCTTATCACTATGTAGATTTGGTATGTGCTCCTCTATTATAGCATCATCTACCTTAAATACATAATGAATCCATTGTAATGACTTTACTAGTTTAAGTTTAGATTATGAAATATAAAACTTATGGGTGAAATAATCATGCATTGTTTCCTTGTATATGGTATCCCTACATGTTTCAATTATTACATACCACACATGGGCCCAATCCTTCAAAGTTTCATAGAGCGCATGAACCTAGAACCTAGATGGAAGTTGATGCATAATTCATGCCCAAAACTCTTATATATGTAAATTTTCTATTGGATCTAATCTTATACTATAACTAGGAATGCCATGCTTTAATATTTTATGCTCAAACTGAGTGAAAATATATTATTTCATCACAACCTAAGTATATGGGTTGGGATTATTTTTTCCATTAACATGAGTGTATACTATATTAGCTCTATCCATATCAAACAATGTTTATTCCCTTTTCCATATGAACAAGATGTGTGTACTAAAATTCTATCCATTCCATAATGGAAGATGAAGGCAACATTAATAAATATAGATATGGTCCAAATTTGATGTGTGGCATAGGTATAGAAAGATCATGCATAATAACTAAATGTAATACCATTGAAGTAGTCCTATCAAAAGAAAGACATGGAACATTCACTAAAATAATGGCCATGTGACATATGGATCATTTATCATGAACTAAATCAGGATAATCCAAAAGAATATATGATTCATCAATTTTCTATAGAAATTACTCTCAGTGAAGATAGTACAATCCTCCAAAATACAAATATATGATGGATATAGAATAACAACATCCTATATAGGAACATTTTTAGAATATAAAATAAGATAAATAAGGTTGGGCATAATCTCATCCACATAGTGGTGGATCAATAGAAGTAAAATTTCTATCCATCAAGAATGTGTCATCACAAGAAATAAAAGTATGAGGAAAGATTACAATAAAATCTAATGAAATAATAGGAAGAGGAGGAGTGATATAAATATCAACATGATTTTTGAAGAGAGACTGAAGAATGATCCAAATAGTGCATGGACATTATGTATGCTCTACATGGTAATGAATATCCATGGAAACATGTAATAGTAAGGTGTCAACAACCTTGTCACAAGTTATATCCCATTTATTATACCAACCCAAGTTATTAGGGGAAAGAATTTATCCATATAGGAATGAAGTATGATTATTTTTTATGGGAAAGTGTTATATATACGTACACTAAGAAACATAGTTGGTATTTACAAGAGGAACCACTAGTGTATAATTAACTCTCCTTATCATTTGGTAGCTCTCAAGTAGAGTCAATATGATCAAGATTAATGACACCAAGGAAGTTAAATGATAAAAACATTGCATGAGTGACATGCATTCTCAATGAATGGATGTCAAGCTTAGATGATAATACATCTAATAATGTAAGATAAATTAGTGTAGTGGTAACCAATGTGGCACATAAGTCATAGAAACTAAGTATGCACACAAGAGATAAATTAGGGCCCAAAACAAACCATTTAAGACAATCAATAATGACACCCTATGTTTAAAATTTATACAACATAATCAAATGCATGGACATCACACTCAGCTGAAAATGCATCCAAACAAGTAAGAGAAAATATTTCATAAATGATAATGCATGTCTTAGTGAATGGATGTTAGACATAGCTAATAATATGTCCAAATATGATCTATTAGTGTAGATGACACAAAAATAAAAAAATGTGAAAAAATAGACTAGTGAAATAAGAGGACATCAAACTCTACCTATAATACAACCAAGAAGAGTAAAAATTTAGAATTTAAGTAAGGAGAGAAGGTGAAAAATGTTTGGTTTGCTTTTGAGAGGATTTGGACACCTACCAAACCAATCCTCACCCTTTATCTTTACCTAGTGATATAAAAAAGGTATATGACCAAGAAAACAAAACAAATACAATGTATCCTTATTTCTCCCATCAATATTCTCTTAATTACAATATATTATTTTTATACCAAAAAACAATAAAAAACAATTTTTTTAAAAAGTGCCCCATCCACCGTTACAATGTTTTTATAAAAAAATAAAGTAAAAATCATGCCACCACATCTATTAGGCCCATAAATAAATCACCCCTAATCTATCTCACCATATTATCTCCACCATGATTGTCCCTATCATTATCAAGTTGACTATTGATTAAGAAAATACATTCAAACTTTAAAAATATTCCAAAACCATGAGGTAATATGAAATAACATGAATTTTCTTTAAAAACCACATATTTAAACAAAATATATTTATACAATTTGAAATTTATTTTTGGCACTGAAAAGGGTCTTTAACAAATTGTGAGCAACATGGAAGAAATGTAGAGGGAAAGTGGATAATGAGAGAAGGGAAAAACAAAGAGTTGTTCAAAGGCCATATGAAAATGAGGAGGGAAAATAAATAATAATATTATATAATTTACTAATATAATTGTTTCCCCTATGTAGGATAAGAGAAAACTATGTATTATGTTTCTCTTTTGCAATATAGAAACAACTATGTGCAGTGTGCAACTAGAACGACTATTTGACATATAAAAGGTAGAGAAAGAAGGTGATATAATATTATCCGTATACCATAATAGTATCCAATAACATTAAAATATAATTTATAATGTATGTATAAAGCACATCATGCATACATAAGGCAATACATAATGTCAGTAACAAAGTCAAGACATACATCGAGTGGAACAAGTTTGAAGTAGCTGGCTTTGATTTTGCTTAGTCTCTACCAAAAAAATCCATCATTTAGATAAAAAGGTAATTTGGTGGAATTAAAATTCTTCCTTAATGTATTTAAGAGCCTATTATGGTTTAAATACATGTTTATAGTCTCAGATAACCCACAACTACCTATGTAATAACTCTATTCTAGTGAAGTGTTTTCTAGAGCAAGGGAGATAAATATACCATGATAGATATTGTTATGTAATCCATGTGAATTATCATGTTTTTAATTGAACACTATAGAGAGGAAAAAATAGACCCAAATTATATGCTAATATAAACCTCAAATTAAGGAAAATGGTGTAAATATTTATTCACTTTAATGCAAAATAGCTGCACCAAACTTCTTCCACACAATAGTCTTCGATAAGAGATTTAGATAGAGAAGACTGTGAATATAGATGTTACTTAAATATGATAAATAATAATCCTATACTTCATAAAATAAATTACTATGCCTCCACCAAGGATTAAAAACTTCTAGAAAGAATATGAGAAACAAGTTTTTTGTAAAAAATAAATTCGTGATCTCATAATAAAGTAACAACATAACTAGGCATAGATTGTCAGGGTGGCTCTCATACCATATCAAGGAGTCCAAAAAGATATCTAGATCAATTTCATGCATTGATTCAAAATCATGAGATAATTAAATGAATTAAAATGGTGAAATTTAATGAAACGACAAGTGATAACAAATGCAAAAGCCTATAGGTGAATATCTAACACTCCATAAATAACTCACAAATCTAGGATGTACAAATAGGAGAGTATAGTAAGTAACTCCCATAAATATCCAAAAAGGGCCTAAAATAGGCATGTAACTCATACGATATAATAACATCCACTAAACTAATGATGGGAAAGAGTAAATCTTAATGATATTAACAACTAAGCAAGCTAACTCAAGTGTAGGAATAACACATGAATGTAGGAATAACCCAAGTAAAAAAGTAAAGGAAAAAATATATCCCACTCTAATAGACACTTGTATTATCTGAAATATAATTTACATCTTTCCAACCTAAAAAATAATTGTTATCCACATCTACATGTTCAAGACTTTTCACACTAATGTTATAAATTTGGTTCACTTATTCATCTAAGTATTCAATTTCAACATATTTAGGCCCATGTTTATTATAAATCAGAAAGATAATTCATTGTTCCCCATTTTTTAATATCATATAAAACTTATTGAATAAAATATCAAAATTATTAGCATAACACCATGATATTTTAAGAAATGTTGTGTAGTTTTTAGCCTTGTCCAACTCAATAACTTTGAAATCCACATGAAACCTTATGCACATGACATCAACACAAATAGTCTTCAAGGTTCTAAAAGGTTGTGTGTGGTTATTGTTATCCACAAATAAAATGTGAATTAAAGGCATCAATTTAGGGTTTCCCATATTTTCCTTGCTTCTTACATAATATTTTTTTACCTCAACACTTATGTTGATGAGAAAATCACATATTGACCATCCATATTTTGAAACATCAATGAGTAGCTCTTGATCATAACTTACATTTTGTAAAATTTTGACCTTAAAATCTATTATGAGGCATGGTGTAGGTATTTAAATATTTACAATGAGATGTTTCATTAGCCAATTTTTTATCAAAGAGATCATTCTTTCTTTGTGTAAAATAGCCAATATTCTAGATATGTCATTTTTCATAGGTTCTTATCAAATCTTCTATTGAAATGAGTCCCTAATCTTAGCCTCCTCTTCATTGAAATACTAAATTTCACCTTTAAATATTTTTATTATTTATGTTACCTCTTGAAACATGTCCTTCTAGTTCAATCCCTTAGGATAGTTAGTGGTGAGCTCTACATGATGTACATTCTCTTCTATTTTGGACTCATATGCCATTAAAACCTTCTCATTTGGAGTGCCTTATGTTTGGGTAGTGGTGCCATTGATAATTTTAATATTTTTTTATAACCTTATTTTTTCATCCATTTACCTATTGGGTGTGTGATGTTGATCATTCCTACTCCATTCTCTAATTTATCTTTTTAGGTGAGTTTATCATATAAATCATGGCATTTTTTGAGTTGATGCTCACTAAGACAATAATTTCATGTGGGGAACTTGGGTAATTTCATTGGTAATGTTATATATATCCACACTTATATAAATTTTTTGGTTGGAACTATCTGCCTCCATGTATGACACCTCATCCACTTATGACCACTATCCACCATAATATCCTTAGCCCTAAGTGGAAGCCCCAACTATTTTTTAGTGTACTCCATTTTCTAATGCCTCGTGTATCTCATAAATAATCCTAAATTAATTATTTTTATTAATGGATGGATCATATTTTTTTTTATTGTAATGATATTTTTGTTCAAATTTCCCTTTGTAGTAGTGTAAAAATGCACATATCATTGTGTGGAATATCTCTCAAGATGAATGAAGGGCCCTAATACATAACTTGAAGAAGTTATTATTATTATTGTTTCCTTAAACTTCACAATAAATAAACCATAAACAATTATGAGTTTCATGTGTACTTTTTTAGTGAGATTATACAACTACATGGCCATTGAGTCAATTTGCACTTCCATGAATAGGCTAGTTCTCATATTACACTCCTAGTTTCCTCTTCCCTGAGCTCAATTTTAGTTTATTCAATAAAAATGGTCTTCATAGAAAATTTTCATAAAAAGTGTGTTATAAACCCTCTAAAATACCATTTCATAAGTTTAAAAAGGTGTATTTTGTATGACAACATAAATATTAGAGTTTTGAAAATTATGTCATAAAAACTCTTTGCTAGTTTATATTTAATCTCATTTGATGCATAAATAAATTATTTTTAAAAATATATAATTTAAAAATCATTTAATAAGGCCTCATTAATTTATTCATAATCCATAATATCCTTATTTTATTCATACTTTTAGTACAAATTATGCATGTGATCTAATAATTTAGTCACCAAATAACTAGCTTTATGATCTAGTATAATAAAACCCTTAGTAAATCAAATGATATCACACATTTTAACATGTTTAGATACATTATCCACCCATTTATAATCAATAATACTCAACAAAAAATTAGAAATTTTTTTCTACTAGTATTGGTATGACTAATATAGTTACAATTGGTGCGCTTGAACTTTGACTTCATCTAGGATTCATGCCTAGGTTATACATATCACCTCCTATCTAGGAAAAATATATTATAATTACCAAATTGGGTTATATTATGGTAGGGTTATCACATTTTTTTGTGTTGTAGGTGTTTCTACAGCCATCTATATTATACCCACCAAAGTATTAATACTTATGGGTGTGAGTGGATTTCCACTCCCTATTTTTTGCATCTCATACATTACTAAACTATTTGGATTTTATATCTATGGTAAAATGGACCATAATTATTTATATTAAATTAATTATTTTAACAAACTCTTTTATAAATACTCCCTCATAAACTTCCAAACCTGAGACAAACTAATTCAATCTCCACTAGCTTTTGTATGGTCAAGAAATACATGGGCTTGTGATTTAGGTAGACCTTAGATAGGAATATACTATTCACTATTGTACATTCCTTTGGGCATAAAAACTTCCTAAAATTCCCATTTTTATATGTATTCTCACTCATTACTTTATTCTTAACCTTTAATTAGGCACTTCTCCTTTGTGCAAGATTCATCTCCATGGCATTCCCATCCTATGTAGTTCCTCATTATATCCCCCAGACTTGGATCTTACCTTTTCTTATAGTCCTTGAAAGAAATAAATTTATTTTATCTTCTTCATACTTATATCACCTGAGCTCATAGTCATCTAAGTTTACCATGTTGAATTATGACTATCATACTTACCAATGCATATGTATTATGTCTGCCTTTCATTGCCTATTATCCACATAATCCATGAAGGAAAATTAGCCAAACATGGGGAAGTTTTAAATCCCATAATATACTATTAATTCATTGATTTCAAAATTAAATTTGTCTATGTATTAACACCTTGGTTCACTTATAACTTTATAATTATGATTTTTTAGATAGAATTAGGTAGATACTTTAAATTTTAATAAATTATTTTTTAATGTATCATGTCAAAATACATCAATTTTTCTCATCCACATGGTTTCAACATGTTTCAACTGCTCAATATTTTTTTCTTGAGGTTTATTATATCCATATTTTTATTATTTCCCATTACATACACAATGATTCATGAATGTAGATGTCCTTAATATTCACATAAGAAGAATTCATGAAGAGGTTTGTTCAAATTATCCTCCACCCACATCTTTGGAGATGAAATTCTAAGGATAAGATGATGAAATTAAAATTCACAATTAAATTCAACTATTATCTATTTAATATTGTCCAATGATATTTTATAAATCATTTATGTTTGTCATTGCATCAATCCATTCAACTAGTTTTGACAATGAAACCAAAATGGTCGATGTAACTTGCACACTCCATGAGTTATGTGCCATAAGTTCACACCCAAACATTAAATAATCCATTGTGATAGCATATCACACTAAATAATATTTTTCTCACTTTAGGTGTAATGATTTTATATATTTAGCAATTGTAATTGCTTAGACTGAAAGTTTTAGTGTAATGCTAAAGATAAGTGTTACATTATATGTTACTTTTTAAATTATTATTTAGATTCATTTAATATGTATATTTATAAAATATAAACATCATAAAAAGTCTAAAACACATAATCTAAAATCTCAAGCATTTCTTAATTCATATTTTTGAACTATACAATATGATCTATTACTTATTATTACCAAGTGCGGAAGTGTATACACGAATCATTTCTTTCCTCCTCCAATTATTCATCCATATATCATATCAAATAATATTTTTCAGACTATAAATAATAGATGAGTGTGGCTATCTCATCCACCATAATAGAAATAAGGTGGTAAACATATTCTTTCTCAACCCCTCCACCTCCCATACGGTATATCTACCAATCTAAAGGGTACGATATCATAGATCAACTACATAATACACTTGTTAAGGTTTCAATGTTAGAATTTATCCATATAATTCAAATGTATAAAGATGTTATTTATAAAGTGTTATAGAACACACTTTTACCTAGTAATGTAGAACCACCATATGTTTCTTCTACTATTAATAATTTATGATGTCCAAAATAAATTATTTCTTTTAAAAATGAAGACTTGCATCCCAAGATTATCATAGATCAACATATACTATTATATATCCAAGTTTTTATGAAAAAAAAGTTTTTAAAATGGTTTTTGTTGATAATGGATTAGGATCAAACATTTTTAATATCTCTTTATTAAATATATTATGTATAAAATCACAAGATATTACTTATTTATACATAAACATTCAAGGATTTGATAATATTCCATGAAACATACCTAAAGAAACTAAAGTATAATATTTATTTATTAAATATAAGCTACTAATTTTTAGTTCATACCTAATGACTTTAATTATAATATTATTTTATGAAGACCATGGATATATGAGATGAACATAGTTAGATCTAATCTAAATGTATGTTTAAATTTAATTAACTATATATACATGCATTTTGGATCAAGAACCATTTGAGTATTTTACATAATCTCAACATAAGGATCATTATATTCCTCATATGGAATCACAAGAATAAAATTTCAAATCAATAATACCACTAAGTTCTCCTATTTTAATGGCATCATCATTGTTTCTATCTATTTTTTTGTTTTTTCTTAACTTTGGAAGAAAAAAACTATGTTAATGGGTTTATAGAAGAATACATGGTTTTCATGCACACATTGAATCCAAGGGATTGTGTATAGATCCTATTTGGCTTGGGAGGATGACCTAACAAAAATAAAACACTTAAACACACTTGTTTGTTACATAATTAGATGGGTGGATTGCCTAGCATGAACTAGATCTTAGAAGCAAAAGCTTTCTAAGAGGCTATCAATCCACATACTTTAAACATTTAATTTGAAATGATAAAATAAATGTTATTAAATTAAATGATAAAAAAACTGAAATTAAAACCAAAAAATAACAACAAACAACTAAAATTAAAATAAAGAAGTTAAATGCTTTGCTTAAACAATGACTAGATAAATGCAACTAATGCTGAAATTTAGTCAAGGCAAGGTTATGGTTTTGGTTTGGAAATATGACAAAGGATAAGAAAAGATGGTTTTGGTTGAATTTGGTAGATGATAAAAATTTAAAAAGGTAAAGGGGTAAGTGGTTGAGAAGTTAAGATGGTAAGATGGCAAAATGGGTAAATGGACAAGGTGATAAAAATGGCAAAGGGACAAAATGGTAAATGGAAAAAGAAGCTAAATAACTAAATAAGATATCTATAAATCTAAATGAAACTAAATAAAAATGTTACCCTTTATGTGGTTGAAGATGTTGATGATGATGATGATAATGATGATAGAGTTGATGTTGTTGGTGATGTTGGCTTTTCAATCTGGTAGAGTTTCATTTCTTGAATTTTTTTCTCTTCTCCAAGATGGATGGCCTCCTTGAAAGTGATCCCAAACCTGCAAGATGATAATGCTCCTAACCAAAAACTAACTTTACCATGGGTGAAGGGGTAGGGTCATATTTATAACTTTTATTGTCAAGAAACATGCCAAATAAGTATAATAGTGAAGTATGGCACCATTTTTCAATTGGGATCATAAATGACAAAGGGGATAAAGGTGGTGGTATTCCCACCTTGTTGGTTTGTCTCCCACCTTGAACATGAGTCCAATTTTGAGTGGGAATCATGCACATGGGCTCAAATGAGGCCAAATGACTTTCTACCAAGCTAATTTTTCCTTTGTCTAAGTTCCCCATGAATTTTGGTAAAATACTCCATATGGGTGCATGAGTGGTCATGAAAGACAAGAGGGTGAGATTCTCACTTAGCTACTAGGTCTCCCACTTGCTAAAGAGTCCAAAATGGAGTGGTAATCATGTACATGGGCTAATATGGGTCCAAAATACTATCCATCACTCACTTACATCTTTTAGCTAAGTGCCCCATGAATTTTTGGGACTATTCTCTATGCATGAGGATAAAAACACATGTTTAATGATGATCCCATAGGTAAAAACCAGCATATTCCAAAGGAGGGGCCGTTTGGTGCTTAATGATGTTATGAGGTAACTTGGAGGATGGTCCATGTGGGGTATGATGTCCCACTTCAATCCACCTCACTTCCATGCCATGTCACTTGCCATATCACCTTCCATGTCACTTCCCATGTCATCATGAATAGTGACAGTGGGTCCTAGAGTAAATAATGATAGTGAATAGTATTTTTGAATAGTAATTCCAATTAGTAATATGTGAATAGGAGAATAGTGTTTTAGTTAGGTTTAAAGGGCTTGGTTAAGGGTTAGGAAGGTTTTAGGGGGTCTTTAGGGGGTCATTAGGCATTTAGTCATAAAAAACTACAAGTGTGTAGTTTTATAGTGTCTACATTTTGCCCCTTTTTGTTATGTGGATTTGAATTAACAATCTAGAAAAAAAAATATATCACTTGGTCAAAGGTTAGGGTGCTTTGAGAATGGGATGAGGCATTTGCCCTCAAACTAGGAGTTGATGAGGTAAATTAAAATTAGGTGTGGGTTTGATAAGTGGTTTGTGGGGAGGCACTAGTTGGTGCCACAAGGTAGTTGGGTATTTAAGATGAAAACATGTGCACAAAATGTGACTAAGTGTGATAGCCAAAATCACACATGAACTAAAATTACCAATATTGGTTAATTTAAGTTTGGATCAAGAGGAATATATGTCAAGGGTAACCAGTCCACAACTTTAGTCATAGTTGATTGGGTTATGCCTATCAAGTGATATAGATAGGTTCAAGGTTGGTTGCAATTATAAAAGCTAGGGGGTATCCTAAAAAATAACACAAATGGTTAGGTCATGCAAAAATACAACATGACAAGGTTGGTTGGTGTGGTTAAAATGGCCTAGGTAGGGTCATTAAAAAGATATGCAGTAGTTTAGGTCTAAAAAACCAATGTCAAGGTGGATGTGGTTGAATGGTAAGTTGGTTAGAGAGAGTGGTTGGAAAAGGTTTAGGTAAGGGGTAGCCAAGGTGACTCCATATACACTAGGAAAGTGGACACTATCTACATAGTTTCATGGATGTTATATCCAATAAAATTTTAGGCCAAATGTAGTTTTGTAGTGAAGTTTAGATGGGTTACCCCAATGTGATTTACCCAATGGCTAGGTTTGGGTTGATAGTTTGGTAATGATGAGGTGTCATGGTGTATATTAGTGAATATTCACCATAATAATCCCACATGCATTAAGAATAAAATACACATATGGGTAAGGTAGGATAAATAAGTGGGTAATAAAAGGCTAAGTATCACAAATGTCGTATGATGGAGCTAAGACAAAGAAGAGGTGCCTTTGTGATGAGGTTAGGTCATCTAAAATTATGTGAGGGTATAAGAATAGTGCTAGCATCTATTGTTATGATCAAAGTTTTAGGAGATGGGCAGCTATAAAGATCTACATAATCTTGTTGGTGAAAGGTCATCATCACTATGAGTTGAGTTTTAAGGGCAGTAGCAAAGTGATGACCTACAAAGAATTTATTTGATTGCTAAGTAGATTTTATGAGTTAGAAAGTTGGTATCATGGTGAGTGATTGAAGATGGACCTTGCCTACCCAAGAGCTACATGGGTAGGCTAGAAAAAATGTGGCCATATCTACATCCTCTATCCTAGTTCCTTAGAACCAATGAATTTGGGTTCCACTTAGAAGAGGCCCTACTATTAAGGAGCTACATGGTCCAAGATATTGGTTATATAGTTGGATAAGATGGGAGAGCTTCCATAGTGGAAATTATTTATGAGTTATCATCACTATCAACAATAGTAGTTTTGAAGGCATGATCATTATAATGGCCCATGACAAGAAGCCAATTTATGTCAACTAGGTTAAATGTGATAATGACGTAAATGACCACCATGCCCACAAGGACCACAAGATGATAAAGCAAGTAGAGGCATCCGATGTAGATTAGATGATAAAGGCAACAAAAAGACATCATGATAGTGCATAATGACTATATCAAGATGACTAGTTGGATCAAGGTCTACGTGTCAACATGAAAAGGTAAGTAGACATGACAAGAATCAATGACATCATAGGACCCTTCCAATTTTTGGAATGGATAATCATGGTAGTGAGGAATAATAGTCAGGTAGTATATTTAAAGAAGTATGGTAAGAATGAATACCTATCATGAATTAATTTGGTTTTGTAGGTTGTTCAGGGTGTAGAGAACTAATAGAGGTTCAAGATGGAGAATAATGGGAGTAATGGTAGAGATAATCAAAAAACCCCATGACCTAAAATAATATACATGGTGAATGTGCATATCTACTAAATACTACAACATGTAATGGTGATAATGGAAGCACTATTAAACCAATAATAAGAGGAAAGAACCCATAGCCTGAGCTCAAGCCTAAAATCTTACCTCCTCAACATTGAATAAGGTGATACTTTCATTACACAAGGTTTAGGGTTGGAGAACATGACCTTTAGCCTATCCATGGAGGGAACCCTCATTGTCCAAGGGGATGCACACTGAGGAAACAACAGGTGGTACCTATGTAGGTAGAACAACAAAAGTAGAGGGATGTAATGACTATGATGGTCAAGTAGGGTGAAATACCTAGAGAAAAGTATGATTCTTATCCTATGGGGATGAATGCAAAAAAGGAGAATAGAGTACACCCTTTAGTGGCTACTAATATTAGGAATGTTATGGATGTTAGTTCAAGGAGTAATCAAGTAAAAGGATGGTTGAACATAAATCTAGAGTCACTAGATAATTAAATTAATACTTAGGTAGGAAAATAATATATGTAGGGGCCTTAAGTGAGGTGTAGATAGTCTGATAACTTTGTATGCATTTTGCAATTCCTCACACCCTTAAATAAAATATGCATATTTTGTTGTAAAAATGTATAAAATGTGTTGGATGTCATTGTTTAAATGTTATCATGCTTAGGTTTATGTGGATACTTATGAATGTTATGTTTATGGTTATGATTTTTATGGTTATGGTTGTTGTAGTCTCACTTAAGGTAAAGCAGATGAGGTAAGGCAATGAACAACACTAATAATAAAGTGAAGAATATAATAAATATATAAATTTTATACTAAAAATATAAACCAAGCACATTAGGATAAGAGGGTATGATGTTTCTTCTTAGACAAGGATGAGAAACAGACCCAAAGTAGGAGTGGCTTAATGAACATAAGATTTGTGAGTGCATCACATGAGCATTCTTTGAAGGATAAAAAAAGGTGTATTGATCACACTTTGTCAAGTAATCAAAATGTGTAGATGGTTTAAAGGGGGAAGAGGTGATGGATAGGTCAAAGGCAGTAGTTGTAGAGGTACAAAAGGAGGATCCATGCTTAAAAGATAAAGATATTAAAGGGAGAAATGGATGCCCGAAGCTAGCAAACTTGACAAGATTTCATGTGTTAAAGTAATAAATTCAAGGATACAAGGAAAGAAACATGTATATGCATGTATAATCAATATGACTAGTGATCACACTCTAGTGAGTGAGAAGTTGGAGTGATAATGGAGAAAATAAATGAGATCCAATAAGGGATGAGGTGAAGGTAGGCTAGGAGATGGATGAAGAGATACTTAGAGAAAAAAATGAGGTCACAAATAAAGACAAAGATGGAGAAGGATGGAAGGAGCCAAACATGGATATAGAGGAGTAAAAAAAGAAGGTCAAGAAGAACAAGGAATGTCATCAAGAGAAGAAAAATAAAGGTAGAAGATGGGAGTTTGAGGAATGCACTAAAGAATGATAGATTGGAGAATTGAAAAGGATGGGGAGAGAAGTGTAGAAATCATGCAAGCTAAGGAGAGGATAAGAAATGTAAGAGGCCATGAAAGGTTTGAAAATAAGTCTAAAAATACTAAAGAGAAAATAGTTTGGTGATGAAAATGAAAAAAATGGAAATACATGGAAGAAAAGGAAACAAGAGTAAAAAAGAGTGAAATGAGGATACAAAAATGATGATAGGAGAGTGAAGAAGAAGATAAAGATGTTACCAAGTAAGCATGGATGATGATAGGTAAGGAGAGGAATAATGAAGCAAATCAGAGGATGGTGTTGGAGATGAGAATGGGATGGAAAATGGGAAAGGGGTTAGGAAAAACAAGAGGAAGTGAAGGATAGGTGGATGAGAAGTTGAAGAGATAAGGTATATGTTAATCAAATTGTTAGAAGAGATTGATAAGTTGAATGGGTGATTATAAGATATTGACATGCCAAAAAGTGGTGAGGTGGTGAAGAAATAGGGGAACAAAATGAAAGGGAATGAGATGAAAATAAGGGATGAAGATCAGGGATGATAAGAAGGAAAAAGAAGAATTGAAGAAAGGATATAAATCATGGACACTCACACAGATGCAGAAGATAAGTGAGTACCAAGATGGAAATAGGAAAAGGGGAATGCAAAGTGCAAAAGGATAGAATTGATAAGAAGAAAAGGGTAATTATGGAAGGGTTATCAAAGGATAAAGACCCAGTTAGAATCTAGGTGTGGAGGAAAAAATGGAAAAGGTGGGAAGAGTGGTAAATCAATAGAGAGTGGTGGCACACTTAAGAAAAATATGGGATGCTAGAAGAAATAGAAAAGCATGCTAGATTGAAAATATGGGAAAGAGGAAAGCAAGAACTAAGAATTGGAATGAAGGTGGTCTAAAAGTAGTGGAAGAGCAGTAAGAAGGTGGTAGAAAAGAACAGAAGGAGGTAAAAGTATCCAT
Organism: Torreya grandis; assembly: GCA_037957365.1. Classification (NCBI taxonomy): domain Eukaryota; kingdom Viridiplantae; phylum Streptophyta; class Pinopsida; order Cupressales; family Taxaceae; genus Torreya; species Torreya grandis. The sequence continues at coordinate 2,118,734 of JARHVA010003154.1, read as the reverse complement.
CAGTGTGCAAGGGAATAGGATGATATGGAATTGGTGAGGAAAAGATAATGAGGAAGAAGGTATGATAGGTTGCCTAGGGAAAGGGAAAAGGATGAGAATGGTGGAAGAAGATAAAGGGGATAAAGGGCAAGGTTGTTAAGAAGTGGATAGAGAGACATAAAATAATAAAAGTGGGTAGGGGATCAAGACACAAAGCATGCGTAAGGAAAGCTGATAGGGAGGCCAATGAAGTAGAGTAGGTGGTGGCTTTATGGGAGATAAGAGGGGTCAATGAGGAAGGTTGTCAATCCTTGTGTTAAAAGAGATTAACAAGATGGAAAATTGGTTTAAAAAGATTAAAAAGCTAAAGGGAGGAAGGTGGTGAAGATATAGGTAGAGAAGTGGAGGAAAAGATATTAGGTGAGAAGGGAAAATAAATTAAAGAATGTGGCTGAGCTAACCTCAATAAATGAGTGCTACCTATGTAGTCCAAAAAGACCTCAGGCCAATATAATTCTCTTTGTAATGGTGAAAAACAAATAGGAATTATTAGATGATGTTAAAATATGAGGATGATAGGAAGAATCCAAAGCTTCCCTAACATAGGATGCCCTAAGCAAGAGGGCATTGGTAGAAATGGAAATTAATGAGAAGATAAAGGGGAGGATAATTAGTTGTTAGTGGCTAAACTAACCTTAGAAGTCAGGTAGTACCTACATAATCCATGGAAATTAGGTCAATGTATTTAAACAAGGGTTGGGTGAGTGGTGTTAAAATTGGTTATCATAATTTGATGGACCACATGGTTTGATTTGGTTGAAGGTTTGCAAAGAGCGCGTGTACATTGAAGGCAAGTTGAGGTTGCAGAGAAATGTATCCCTAGAAGGAGGGTTGATTGACATTAATTATATTTTGATTTCATTTATGGTTTGGATGGATGATAGTGGTGTTATATGAGTAGGTTAGATGACCATACTAGATGTGGAAAAAAACATGAAAAATCATGAGACATAGGTCCAATAGAATACATGACTCAATGAGTAGAGAGTATGAAATGAGGTGTAATACCTATTTGTTGACAAGCAAAGTAAAAAAAATCAAAGTTGGATTGACTTAAGGAACAAAATCCTTTTGAATTCTTCAAATTATTATGTGTGGGTTGATAGAATAAATTTATTGATCACAGTGTGCCAAGTAAGCTCAAAATACCTTAATTTACAGATAGTATAAAGGGAAGATGGGAGATGGGTGGTGTGAAGGATAAAGGGTAATGTTTATGGTAACCTTATTTGGGTAAGTTTTCCCCCTATATATGTGACCTAAGAATGGTAATAAATAAGCCCATGTTGTATGCTAGATGTAGACTGATTAATATGGGAAGTCTACATGTGAAAGTTGATTGCGGCTCCCAATTTATTATGCTACTTGAGAGCTCAATGTGGCTTTAGCTTTTATTATGGTAGCGGGTCTTTTTCTTCATTATTTTATATGGGAAGCTGATCTATGTGGGAAGCTTTCAAGTAATTGATCTTATTTTGACAAAATTAACTTAGCCATCTTTCAAAGGAGTGGTCTAAGTTTAGTGGCTTTGTTTAATGCTCTTGATGGTTGCCCTTCAAGGGAGTGGTCTACCTTATATTTACAATTTTTTATTTTATTTTTGGGAAGCTGTCCTTCAAGGGAGAAATCTAAAATACTTAATATATTGACCCAATTAATATTTTTGTATTCAAATTATTCTATGTTGTAATCAATTGTCCTCAAAAGGAGTGGAGGAAGATGTGTGAAGGTTAAAATATCATAATAAAGAGATGAGCTTAAGTTAGACAAAAGCAGTGAGCTTGATCCTTCTTTAACATAAAAATAGATGTAGATGCAAAGCATTGAGAGGTTCAAGTTCTGGTTGGCCTTCAAGAGAGGACAAACAATAAGCTCTTGATCTATAATTATGATTAATGGTGTAGGGTTCAAGCCAATTGAAAGTAAACTTGCCTTGTTTACTCTTCTCCATGTTGGTCACATGTTGGTTTTATTTTAGGATGAGGTATCTAATATTGAAGTCTCATTATTTGAGGCATTTTTTATAATCACATTTTATATGCTCTTAATAGATATGGAGGTGGGTGAGGGCTGCTAAATGATGCTCATCAAGTAGCTCAAGCTGAGCTAAATAGTGTTGACGTTGATCTTCTTCAGAAATAAGATCTTGTAAAGATATGTGAAGAGAGGGGGTTTGGAATTCAAGAAACAAGATTACCTCTACTTTTAAGACTAGAGAGAAAGGGGTAGCACCTATAGATGTTTTAATGCTAGTACGATAGGCCCATAAAGTGAATGGGATGTGCAAGTGCCAATCCCAACCTAAAACACTAATAACTTTGGTTAGTATTTTGTTAAGGATTTTTTTAGAGGCTTCTGCCTATCCATTTGCTTTTAGATGGTAAGGCATGGAAAAGCTTAAATTGATTCCAAATTCATCACATAAACATTAGACTTGATTTTTTTAAAAAATATTTACTATCGGTGATGATATTATGAGGAACACCGAAGTGACATATGATATGATATTTGATAAAGTCAACAATCTTATCTGCTTTGGTCGAGATAAGAGGAATAGATTCCACCCACTTGGTGAAATATTTGATGGTTGTGATGATGTAGCTATGTCATTTCAAATAATGGAGATTGATCTCCCCAATGAGATCGAGCCCCCATTGCGAGAAAGGCCAAAATTCCTTATATACTTGGAGGCCATCGGTTGGTGCATGATGCAAATTGGCATGTTGTTGAAATTTAACACACTTTTTTACATAATCACAATAGTATTGGTTGAGGGTGGACCAATAGTATCCAATTTTAAGGTTACATTTAGTGACTGCTAGACTGCTAAAGTGTCCCCCATAAATCCCATTATATATTTCCCTGATGGCATGGGAAGCTTCATAGTTGTGTAGGAAATGAAGGAGACCATCAAAACCTCATTTTTAATGGATTCCCCATAGTATGGTTCAAAAAAAAGTACTATAGACAAATGTTTTTAAGGCATTATTAGAAAGGTTGGGAGGAATGATGCCTAGGTTGAGGTAGTTAAAATCTTGGTTGTACCAAATGTCAGATGGGGATTCCTCCACACTAAAAATGGTATGGAGGCCATATTAGTTATAAGAGGGTGTGGTAAAATGGTGAGTGGTGACAAAATTTTTGGAATTGAAAGGATAAGAAGGGATCTGGGAAGTAAGGCAAGCCATTGTATCAATGAATTTGTTGGTAGATCGAGGGATAGATTGGACCTATTAACATTTGAATGATTCTAAGATTTTCTCAACTAAAAGTTTGTATTTTTATAAGATGTCATTCTTACATTAATAAGATCCATTGACCTAGTTGACCATGAGCTGGGAATAACCAAAGACATTGATCATCTTAATTCCTAAGGCTAGAGTAGTTTGGAGACCTATGACTAGGGCTTCATACTCATCCATATTATTGGTGCATTCAAAGTCAAATTTGAAGGATAGAGAAAGGGGTTCAACACCAAAGTGGATAAGGATGATACCAACTCCCCCACCATGTTGAAACTTTGACCCATTGAATAACATAGTCATTTGGTAGGTTATGTCCTCTTGGGAAAGAGTAGTGATGGATTCATCTGGGAATTCAAGATGAGGACGTTAGTGATCTTTCAAAGGTGCTGCAACCAATTGATCGACAATGACTTACCCTTTAATTGACTTTTGTTGAGGGAACTCAAGATAAAATTATGATAAGAGCATAATCGACTTGGCCATATGCTAGTTTTGGTATGGCTTGGAATGTATGTACTAAAGTGGGTCAGTGTTGGTTATTGTTAGTAATTTGACCTATCAAGGTCAAATTACTACCCCTATCATTCAAAACTTTCCTAAATCTAAACAATATCCATTTATATTAGGTCAAAGTGATAAATTATGGCCTAAAACCATTAATTTTGGTAAAAAAATTTCAAAAATGGATTTTAAATGGGTCATTGTTATTTCAAAAGAGCATTTTCAAGTTCAAATATGCAAATACTCCATGCACAAGGGGTCAATTTTAAAGGAAATTAAGGATTATGAGAGATTCAGGTGGTTCTAGGACCTCAATTTTTTACACAATGTCTTCATAACTTGAAATTTTTTAAAATGTTTCATATCCATTTTATGAGTGGAGATACTCACTATTTTGTAACATTCCTTAGCTTATTCGTTTGAGGTCACCATTGGAGCATGCATCATTATAGAGTACTACAGAAGCTTCTAAATCTAGGTAAAAGTTTCAAAATAATGGGATGATGTTTTTACATCATAATAATACCTTTAAAGAGTTTCAAAACTCTAAATTTTAAGTAAACCATGCTCATACAGGCTTATGCAAGCAAAGAGGCATATAGGCCAAAAAGAGGTTTTTTAGACTTTTCAAGAAAAATGTGTTTTTAGAGTGTTTTTATAGAATGGTACAGACCCCATGATGGTGGTTTTAGGTATTTGAAATTAGGTGAAGAGTTATTTTCATTTTGGTGATTTTTTTTCATTTTTTGCAGTTCTAGACACTCTTCCAAGCCTCATATTCAGATGCTCATATCTTTCAACAAGTGTGGAGTTTTACCTAAATATCTTAGTATGTTTTAATTACCCATATTTAATTATAATTCATTAAAATTTGAGACCATTTAAGGGGATTTTATTTATGAACAATCATCATAGGCAACTTAAAATGCAGTCAAAACCCCACAGGCATATTTCTCCACATGATAACTTTTCATATATTTTGCATGGGAACCCAATATTTTCAAATATGTTATGATTAATAGTTAAATACACATAAATTTAAATATTTTATGATTTTAAGGTCTATACTTCATGAACCATCATTTTGAAGATTCAACTTCAAAGCCCTCCTAAACCCTTTAAAAACTAGTTTTGCAAAAAGTTGATTTTATTACCATAAAATAATCTTGTATAAACCTAAAAAAATTTAAAATGTCAATTAAACTTAGATATGATTCTATAAATGTCAATTTTATGCATGGAATTACACAAATGAGGGAATAAATCATGTTTTTTGTGGAAAAAAGCATGTAAAATGAATTACAAGACACTTCAATGAAATATAATAAATGGAGATCAAAGCCTAAGACTTTTTATTCATCATAAAATTTTAATTTTATCATAAATAATCCTATAATTTTCCCAATTAGCTCAATAAAAATGGCCAGTTTGCAGGAAAATGGAGCAAAATAGGCCTAGTCAACCCTGTTGACTGAGTAACGAATGTTTTCTCATCAAAATCAAATATATCATGATGAGAAAAGTTTTTACAGGTGTATTTAACTATTTTTAAAGGTTTCATGTCATATTTTTTCAAGTTTAATAGAGTCCAAATGCAATAAGATAGGCTATTAGGCCTAATTGGCCTAATAGGCTTAATTGGTCAATCAAGCAAGTAAAGAATGGCATTAAGAATATATCAAATAAATTAATTTTGGATTTAAAACATGATATATATGTTTTTTAAGTTTATATATCATTATAATATCAATCCATAAGTTTTAATTCATGCAATTTGAGCTCAAGTTGAGTTAACTAGTCTTTAAGGGTCAAATCTCTTTGGTTGACTAGTTTGACCAGAATGTATCTCCCATGCTTTTCATGCAAGATAAGGAAATTAAAGAACTCAAACCCAATTTTAATATGGATTTATATTCTAATTTACTGATTTATTTTCATGCAATTAAGGTTGACAAGTCAACATGGGCCCACCACTTCTCAATTCTATGCCAAAAATGAAGAACATGCAATTTTTGAAGACTTGGAAGATTTTAAAGCCTTTATTTAATATTTTAAAAGGATTTTAGTCTTATTTTAACTCAGATAAGACTAATTCTTATATTTTACATGCCATTTTATCTTTATTTGAATTTTTAGACTTATATATTGGTGTTTGAAGCCATTTTTTTAGGAATTCCTGAAGCAGAGAAAAAACTGTAATTGACACCATTTATCAAATAAAGAAGATTTTTTAGATATGTTTTTGGATAAAAATAGAGTTTAATTTGAATATGTAACATCATAAAAGTGGCATATAGTTTCCATTTTTTTATGTCCTTTCCACACCTACTATGAAAATCCCATCCTCTATAGGTCATTTAAAGAGCTTAGATTTGAATTTGCTTTGTAAACTTCTTTCAGGCCTTCTATTGAAACATTGATGTTAAAGATTGAATTAAGAGTTTTATTTAAGATTAATATATTTATCTTACTCTTTTTATAAATATTTTAGATAATACCAATCATTCAGGTACATCACCTAATTAGATAGGATTTTCTATTTTAGTTTCCTTATCCTTTTTCATCCCAAAAAATCAAAATAGTTTAGTTTTTAGAGATAAATCTTAAGGGAAACATCCCTCTCTAGAGGTTATTCTCAACATAGAGTCACCCACACTTTGATAAGATCCAATTATATTATCTGGGGAGAGGGTGTGTTTTACACATCTTTAATCAGGGTGCATTCTAGAGTGATAACAATAATGACATAGGTTTTATGGTTAAGAAGGTAGTGGTAGAGTTTGGTGGCCATGAAAGTTAAGGCTAAGTATAGTTTCTCATTATGGGTATACTAGGTCTCATATTATAAAATCATGTGGCTAATGTAGTATACATATTTCTCTTTATGTTGTTCATCTTAGTGAGCCAACATTGCCCCTAGGGAATGGTTGGTGGCAGAGATATATAGGTGAAAGGGGTGGTAATCCTTAGGAGGGATAAGGATAGGTGGTGAAAAAAGGTACTATTTAAGTGATTCAAAGGATTTTTGACAATATTTATTCCATTTGAAAGAGACATCCTTCTTTATAAGGTGATGGAAAGGTTAGCACTAGTCTAAGAGCTGGGAAATGAAATAATGAATGGATTGAAGTTTTCCTTGTAGGATATGGGGTTGCTTAAGGTTGGTAGGAGTGGGAATATATAATATTTATTTTGAAATTACTTAAGAGAGATGATAAATCCAAGAAGCTTTCCTGAAAGGACCCTAAAAACACATTTCTTGGGGTTGAGTCTGACATGGAAATGGATTAGGTATTCAAAGATAATGTTGAGAACTTTCAAATGATCTTAGAGAGATTTGGATTGTCCTAAGAGATCATTGACATAGTACTTTATGATGGTGTGGATGAGATCATGGAATATGTAGGTTATGGCTCATTGGTAGGTTACACCAGTGTTCTTTAACCTAAAAGGCATGGCTCTGTAGTAAAAATTTCCCCAAGGGGTGCTAAAGGTGATTTTATGGTGATATTTAGGGGTAATCAAGATCTGATTGTAACTTGAAAACCTATCCATGAGAGGTAACATCTCATGGCTAGCTATAAGATCCACAAGTTGGTAAATACTAGGTAGACAAAATTTATCCTTGGGGCAGGCAAGGTTAAGGTCATGAAAGTACACACAAATTCATATAAACCTAGTAGCTTTGATGATAGGTATTATATTTGAGACCCATTAGGGGTAATCAATTGGTTAAATGAAGTTTACAGATAAGAGATGTTAAATCTCTTCTTTGACGAGAAGGGCTATGTGAGGATACATGCATCAAAGTTTTTGTTTAATAGGCTTGGCATCATGATGAGTGACTATGTTATAGGTGGCAATGGTGGGGATAATCTTGTGCATATCATTGTAAGACCAAGTGAATATTATGTTTTAGTCTTGGAGGAAAGAGGAGAAATCTTGAAGTTCTTTAGCATTTAGTGATTGGCCCAATTTGACAAAATCAGGGTTGTCCATAGTGCCCAATTTGACATTCATGGTGGATTCATTCAACATGGTTGAGGATTTATGAGGAAGGTATTTATGGATTTAAAATTTTGGGGTACCAAGGTAGATGAGAATATAATCATCATTTTGACATTGGATGGTATTAATGGTAGGAGAATATTTCTCTATCATTTTAGGATGGATGAGAGGAAGGGTTTGAATTTGGTCATCATTTTGATAGGTCAAGGGGCTTAAAATAAAGGTGTTAATAAAAAAAGTTAGGAGGAATGATATCAAAATCCTCAAACTTCAAATGAGGTTGGCTTGGTGAGAAAGGGATGCCTTCCTTAATGGTATCAATAGGTTTGGGTGAATTGGTGGGTTCTTCAAGTGGTACAAACCCAAGGCCAAATGATTCATGAGGTTTTGATCAAAGATAACTCATGAGGTCCTTGTGTATATCAGACTAGACTAAATCCCTTCTAGGCACACTTGTGAATGTATAATTTAGTGAATGCTGATTTTTCAAGGTAGGAAAAGTTAAATGTGAGTCGTCAGATGGAAGAGGTGGTGGTAGGAACAAGTGGATGATCAATTCCCCTATAGATGAAGTTTATTTGATGGGTGGAAGGACTAAAAGGGATTATGGTTCCAATGTTAGGGTTGTAGGAAGGGTCATGTTTGAGGTTTCCATATTCTTGAGGAGTAGGGAAAGCATCTAACACTAGAAGGTGATACTCCCCTAATGAGGATATGTGAATAAGGGATGGATGAGCTAGTTAACATTTCATTGATGGTTGGTAGTTGGGGTGTAACTACTGAAGGTGCATCAGATGGGTATATGAGGACATCATTGGGGTGATAGGTCATGTTGCATGTTGAGAAAGGATTTGGGTCTACTTGGATATTGATGACTTGGCCCTCATACTCAAACATAATGCATTAATGGAGGTTAAAGGGAACACATTCCATGGAGTGAATCCAAGGTCATCCCAATAAGATGTTGTATTGGAATTATCCTTCCACCACATAGAATATTTTAGGGAGTGTGCATGTCCTACATAGATATTAAGGATGATAGTTCCCAAGGTAGTGTACATAGTGTTGTTAAAGGATCATAAGACTGTTGTGGATTTTGACATGATATTATCTGATAAGTTGAGTTGGTCATAAGCATATGAGGATATGATGTTAATGTTATCTCCTCCATCAATCATCACCCTTTTAACATGAGTTTGGTTGATGTAAATGGTAATAAAGAGTGGAGGATCTAGGTCCTCAGGGTGGATGGAAGGTATTTCTAAATTATTTAAGGTGACAAGGTTGGAAGTTTGGAGGGCACCAAAAAATGTAGATAGAGGTTGAGGGTCATTAGGTTGGATCTTAATAGATTGTAAGGCACATATGAGTGCTTGGTGATGACGGGGAGAAGTAGAAATCAACTCATGCAAGATCATTTTTTCCAAGGTCTGGTTAAGCTGCTTAAGGATAGCTTTCTAGATAGATATTTCATATGGGTTGGGTTGTGAAGGTTTAGATTAGGGGGAACCTAAGATAGACACCTTGGATTTTCTTGAATATGTAGATGGTTTGGTGTATTTTTCTTGGGAGTTTGAAGAGAGGTAAGTCTAAGTGATGGACACCTTATCCTTCCCTTTATCCTTTTGTTGTGATATAGTGACCACATTGATAGTATGGATAGAAAGAGAAGGTGAGGTAGTAGAGTGGTCAGACTCATGTTCATTCTTAGGTGAGAGTGGAGGAGTGGGTAAGTGTTAGGTAGGTATGGTTGTTGTTTGGGTTGGTATGGGTGACATAGGAGGTTCATCTGTTAATAGATCATCCTCCTTATAAAGGTAGTGGATGAGAGTTTGGAGTGCTTTAAAATTCTCTGTATCATATCTAGGTGTCCTATGGTATAAAAAAATCAAATTGTTATTGAACCATGATGGTTTAGGATGTAAAGAGTCAAAGGTTTTTATGGATGGTAAGCTCAAGGAAGAGGTTTTTAATAACCATTGGAGAATGGTTAGGTAAGAATTAGTTAAGGGTGGTAAAGGTTTAACAGTTCTTATTTTGAGTATTGAGGTAAAAGTTTGTTTGGAAGTAGGTTTGGTGATAGGTTTCTTAGGTAAGGTGATACACTTGGTTGATGGTTTTACTTTAGGTAAGATGGTTGAGGACCTAGAGGTGGAGGATGGAAAGGTAGGTAACTTAGATATTTTTGGTGCAGTAAAGAGAGGTGCATTAGGAAGTAAGTGTGAAGGTGTAACCAATAGAGGTGGTGGGGTTTTGGTAAAAATAATGGGATTCATGCTCAAGGTAGAGGGATGAGGACCCAAAATAGAGGGTAAGGTTGAGGGAGGTAAAATTAAAGTATTTGGGCCTTTGGGTGGTTTTAAATATTTTGTTTCTTTAGTTATTAGTTTTGGAGGGGGTTTAGTTACTTTAGTTGTCTTTGTGGGTTTAGGTGTTTGAGTGTCGATTAATTTAGAGGAGGTTTTAGTTGGTTGGGTGGAGGTTTAGGTTGGTCTACCAAAGGAAGGGTTAGAGTTTTTGGTTTGGTTCCCTTAGTTTTGTCTTGGTTTTTGATGGAAGGTTTTAAAATTAGAGGCTTGGTAGGTGAAGTTATCTTTTCTTGTGACATAGCTTCCAAAGATGAAATGGATGGTTATATAATAGGGGAGATAGGTGTGGTAACCTATATTGAAGGTGTGGATATGGTTACTTCCTCTTTTTGGATATCCAAAAGGGTGGAAGGTAATTCTATTATTTTAATAAATAGAGGTGGATTGGTATATTGGTGAATGGGTTCTTTATCAGCAAGTGTGTCAAGAACCATGTTAATAGTACAGGTGTCAAGAGAGAATTTGACATTGTTACTCTAATTTTTGGTGAGAGTGTGGTTTGGAAAAGGTTGCCTAAATATGTCAAGGGCTTGGTTGGATGGTGCATTGTGGTTGTCCAATCTAAGCTCCCATTTGTCAATGAGGGATTGTAAAAGTTACTTGAAGGTATCTCACCTATTGATATCATGTCCTATGACTCAATGAAAGGCACAATGGTCATTTTCATTATACCAACCTGACATGGGGTGACAAGCATAAAATTTTTGAGGTGTTTTAATTGGTGTAAGCTGGATGATATTATATTTTGATAACTTTTCCAAAATATAAGCATAGGGTTCCTTAAGTGGATTTAATTGCTTCTAGTTACTCTAAGTTTGGTTCCTTAGGTTTTGGTTTGAAGAATTAGAGGAGTTGGAGGTCTGGTTCCTCAAGTTTTATTGGTTGGTAAATGGTGGAGGTGAGGCTTTGAGGATAATAGAATTGGTGGTTGATTTTTTTTTGGTGTTGGGATTGGTTTGGTTATTTAGTTTGGAAGAAGAGGGCTCATTGGGTTTGTAAGTTTAGTTCTTGTTCTTCAACTTTAACTTTCCTTCATCAATGGATATATTCTCTAGTTTAAGAGCCATGGAAAAAGCTTCATCAAATGTCTAGAAGCTTTAGACATGTAATGTGGAGGAAATATGCTTTGTACATGCTCACACAAAGAGCTCTATGAGTTCAAGTTGGGTCAAGGGGAAGGAAAGTTGGTTAATTAGGTTCCTCTAATGAGCCACAAAATTAAAAATGGACTTATCCTCAAATTTTTAGATGGAGTAGAGGTTGATAATGGAAAATTTCTTGAATATATTGATTTAAAAGTGATCTAAGAAGTTTTGGGCTAATTATTTGGGTATGGCACTATATCAATCCAATGTTGGTCTAGATAATGACATAGGAAAGGTACGGAAGAGAAGAGCGTCATCATGGGAAATCAAGTAGCATGAATGCCTAAATGATATTAAATGGTGTTGAGGGTCTTCCTTGCTATTAAAATTGGTATGTTTTGGAAGTTCTCACTATGTTAGATAAGGTCTGATAAGGATCGAAGGGTGAATAGGTTCATCAAAAATTTAATCATAAGACAAGAGATTATGGGCCCTAGAGATGAATGACTGAAGGGTAGTCATCTTGTCCATTATTATCTTCATGAAGTCTTCTTAGGGTTGAGCACCTAAAATTTTCTAGGATGTATATTATGGTGGTGGTTGTTGAGAAACATGTTGGTAGTTAGTAAGAGGTTGAGAGATTACCACATATTGGTATGTGGATGCCAATAGTTGGGTAAAAGATACATATTGGTATGTGGATACCAATGGTTTGGTAGAAGGTACATGTTAGTATGTGGATGCCAATGGTTGGGTAGAGGTAGGTGGTTGGGTAGTGGGCATATGTCCTTATGGGTTATGGAGATAACTAAAGGTCACTTGTTGGGTAGGAGTGGTAGTTGGGTTAGTGGCTAATGGAAAGGTAGTGACCTTTTTATTAATCAATGGTAACATGGAGGGTATGGAAAACATAAGGATTTGAATAGAAGTAGTGTTTGATGATTTGGAGGTGATTATAAGGATATGGGTAGTGATATAGATAGGCCCTCTTATTGTGGAGGAGTTATTGGTAGGTGGTATAAGGGTAGTGGTAGTTTGGGTTGGTTGATTTTGAGTGGTAGCCTCAAGGGGATTATTAGTTTATGATAGGGCTTGGGTAACTAAAGGTTGAGTAATAATCATGGTAGTGGAGGTATCCTCCATGAGATGGAGAGGCATGCCATAATGTAAATTTATAGGTGGGGTCAGAACTAGGATGTGGTGAGACATAGTTCTAAGGTGATGTTATAAAGTTGCATGACTGTTGTTGAGGAAAGTGGAAAAATCCACATCTATTAGGACTACTCAAATAGGACTTATTAGAGAATGAGGGGAGTATATGAGTTAAAAAACATGTTCCATGGATGTATAGTAGAAGAGGTTGGTTGATTTGATGGTGAGTTTTGTTCCTCAAGGTCCCTTCATTGTTGGCAAGTAAGAACCATATGAGAAAATAGGTGAGGAATGATACGTTCTCACACCTGAAAATAAAGATAAATCAAAGAAGATTCAAGGGAAAAAATGAATTTAATAAGAGTGTGTTAAGTCCTAGGATTCCTTTTAATCTCTCTTTTGGATTATGCCTTATAAAAGTGTGAAGGGGAAATTTGCTTAAATAGGTCCTAGAAAGCAATCTATGTTTGGTTTTGGGTTACATTTAGATGCTCAAAAATAAGTATATATTAGATTGGGTATGTGGATTGATAATTTTGGATTAATTCCCTCACTTCATGATCTTGCAACTAGTGTGGGTGATTAGCCTTTCTACCATATATCCAGAGTTTATACTCAACTAGAGAACTGAGTTGGTTATCCCCTCCATGATTAAATCTAACTACGATAATTGAGAAAGTGTAAGGTGATCCTCTAGGTGATTAAATCCTAGTTGGGCCTTGTATAAAGTGTGTTTGATGTGTTGATTGTGAAATTGGTTTGGTTTGTGTAAGATTTTTGGTTTTATGATTAATTTGCTTTGCTTCAATTAATTTAGGTGAACTAAGTCAAGCAAGCAAACAATATATGCAGTTAATTTTAACCCAAAAAGAAATTTTTTTATTTTCAATGAAAATAAAAATATATAAAATGAACCTAAATGTGACATGAAAATTTAATCCTATTTATAGGATGAGTGATTTTTTTATTTTAAAAATGTAAGAAGAAAAAGGAATGACAATTTTTTATTTTATTTTTTTTAGGTTTTTTAGAAAGAAAAAGAGACTAGTGTTTTTGAGAGCAAGAAAAGAATGTTTAAATTTAAATAATGAAATTTGAAACTAAATTAAATTTTAATAATGAAACTAAATATACTAAAACATATATGAACCCAATAAAACTCAAGGGTCCCACTAGGCATGCCAAAATGTTTCTATCTAGTTTTTTGTTTTTTCTTAATTTTGGAAGAAATAAACTATGTTAATGGGTTTGTACAAGAATACCTAGTTTTCATGCATGAATTGAATATAATTTATTGTGGAGATCTCCTATTTTTATTGGGATAATGAAATACAAATAATAAAACACTTAAACACACTTTTTTGTTAGGCAAGTAGATGGGTGGATTGCCTAGCATGAGCTAGATCCTAGAAGTGAAAGCTTTCTAAGAGGCTATCAATCCACCTACTTTAAACACTTAAGTTGAATTGATAAAATAAATTTTATTTCATTAAATTAAAAATAAAAAATAAAATAAAATAAAAAAACTTACATAAAAAAACTAAAATTAAAACAAAGTTAAATGATTTGTTAAAAGAATGACTAGAAAAAATCAACCAATGCTGAAATTTAGTCAAGGCGAGGTTATGGTTATGGTTTTGGTTTGGAAATATGACAAAGGATAAGAAAATATGGTTTTGGTTGAAGTTGGTATATGATAAAATGGTAAAATTTAAATGGGTAAGTGGTTGAGAAGTTAAGTTTGTAAGATAGAAAAATGGGTAAATGGATAAGGTGATAAAGATGGCAAAGGGACAAAAGGGTAAATGGATGAAGATGGCAAAGGGAAAAAAGGGTAAATGGGTAAATGGATAATAATGGTAACTGGGTAAAATGGTAAATGGAAAAAAAGATAAATAAATAAATAAGATATCTATAAATCTAAATTAAACTAAATAAAAATGTTACCTTTTATGTGGTTGAAGATGATGATGGCATTGATGTTGTTCATGATGTTGGATTGTCAATCTGATAGATTTTCATTGATTGACTTATTTTCTCTTCTCTAATATGGATGACCTTCTTGAAAAGTGATCCCAAACCTTCAATATGATATTTATCCTAACCAAAAACCAACTTAACCATGGGTGAAGGGGGAGGGTCATATTTATAGCATTTATTATCAAGAAATATGTCAAAAAAGTGGAATAGTGAAGTATGGAACCATTTTTCAAGTGGGCTCATAAATGATAAAGGGGATAAGGGTGATGGGATTCTCACCTTGTTTTTTTGTCTTCCACCTTGCACATGAGCCCAATTTGAGTGGGAATCATGCACATTGGCTCAAATGAGGCCAAAGGACTTTCCACCAAGCTAATTTGTCTTTTGGCTAAGTGACCCATGGATTTTGGCACCATTTTCCATGTGGGTGAATGAGTGGTCATAAAAGACAAGGGGGTGAGATCCCCACTTATATAATAGTTCTCCCACTTAATAAAGAGTACAAAATGTAGTGGGAATCATGCACATGGGCTCATATGGGTCCAACATACTTTCCACCACTCACTTTCATCTTTTGGCTAAGTGTCCCATGAATTTTGGCACCATTATCCATTCATGAAGATAAAAACACATGTTGAATGATGGTTCCATAGGAAAAAATGTACCATATTCTAAAGGAGGGGCCCGTTAGTGCTTAATGATGTTATGAGGTACATTGGAAGAGGGTCCCAAGTGGGGTATGATGTACCACTTCAAGCCATCTTACTTTTAAGCTATGTCACTTGCCATATCACCTTCCATGTCACATGCCAAGTGGCTTGCCATGTCATCATGAATAGTGATAGTAGGTCCCACAATGAATAGTGATAATGAATAGTATTTTTGAATAGTACTATGTGAATAGGATAATAATGATTTGGTTAGGTTAAGAGGGGTTTGTTAAGGGTAAATAAGGTTCTAGGGGGTCTTTAGGGGGTCCTGAGGCATTCAGTCATCAAAAAATACAAGTGTGTAATTTTTTAGTGTCTAAAATCATCAATAAAATATAATAAATATGAATTTGGGTGTTGGAAAGATTTTTTCTAAAGTATGGAGCATAGATAGAAAACATGGAAGCTTATGATCATACCGTAAAATTGGAAAACTATAAACATATTTGTAGTATTTATTGTAATTTATGGCATATCCCAAAGAATACCATAAATGAAAATCCACAAGTAAAATATGTGTCTATTAATATTTTATATTAGATTTAGTCCTAAAAATGAATTTTAGGAAGTGTATCATGATACCTTGAACTAAGTATAATATAGAACTATGTATTTGTTTGCAATATACTAATGAGAAATGAATCATTTGTCATTTTATATATTATTCATTATCAATGTAATACTATTTTTTTTTTAATTGAGTAATTTATGTTAAATTATCTTAAATGATACTCTCCATGTACACATTAGATTTATTTGAGACATTGAACTATGAAATCACAACCTGATAAGAGTTTATGTCAACATTTGGTGTACAAGCCTAGGTTTCAACTAACTTATTTCCATGGAAAATTACCCCAATAGTTATGGAAGATATCTATAAGAGAGATATAACATTGGTGGGAAACCAAAAAAAATAGTATATTCAACAGGAGGAAAAGAGGACATAAACTATTATAGATCAATTTGAGGATGAGTTCTATCAACCATGGGAAGAATAGTTTTGGGTAACTCTCATAGATATATTGTGGCTCTAGATATTGAGATAAGCAAATGTAATAAAAGGATTAATATTACTCATTAAGAAATCTATACAGTGAGCAAAAGATAAAATACAAAAACTTTAGGAGGTAGATGAACCTTAGATGTAAGTGTTAGGCTATTGGTTTGAAGTCACATTTAGACTCATTTATAATACTATGGATATTATTAGGGTCAATGAGTTTTAAAATGAAGAAAACATAGTTATTAAAATTTACAAGTCGGAGATTCATTGAAAAAATTCCAACATTAATTTGCATGTTATTAATTAAAGTAGATTAATAATAAGTAGTAAAAAAATGTGTAGGGGACATGCACCTAGGGGATGATGTAAAGTAAGAGGTGAGATATGAAGAAAGATGAATATTTAAAAATAAGACATGATAGCTAGGGGGATAAATTGAATAAATTAACAAAAAAAAAGAATAAGTATTAGTTATAATAAATAAATTATATGAGATAAGAGAAAGTAGAGAGACAATAGAAAGATATAAATAAGAAGAAGAAGAGTGAATAGAGGAAAGTATTAAAAAAGAGTAATATAAATTAGAAAGTAGAAAAAACTAAAATAGGAAAAGTAGAGGAAAATATGAGACTAGCATCAAAAAATAAATAATTAGAAGATAAGATATAAAAATTGAGATTAAAAAGTGATAAAATAATGAGATAATTATGTTTAAATAAATGATCAATAAAGGGAATTTATCACATAAATAAGAGAACAAGAGTTTGAGTAAAAATATGTAAAACAATAATATGGGTTGACATGGAATTTAGAAATAGTTTTGACAACACCCAAATTGATAATAGTAATGGAAGGAATATTAGAAATAGATAGAAAATGGATGCAAAAGGCATATATTATGTAGACAAACTTATTTTAATAGATGAATGCATCAACAAAATCATTAGAATCTATACTAAATATGTTGTATATAAAATGTGAAGACGAATCTTTGGAAGCACAAGGCCAAAGAAGATCATTATCAAATATAAAAAGACTTATTTGGACAATATTAGATAAATAAGGAAGTATAGAAAGATGTGAAGAAGACATAAGTGAGATAAAAGATAAAGAAGAAAGAGTGAAAGGAAAAATGAGAAATGTGTAATAAAAATAATTATATTCTGAGAAATATGTGAAGAAGAGAGTAGTGAGATAAAAGATAAAGAAGGAAAAGTGAAAGGAGAAATAAACAATATATAATAAAAATAAGTACAATCTAAGCAATCAGTTAACATTATAGTAGAATAAGTTAATAGAGAAGACAAGTGGAAAATGAGATCAAAATAAGAAGAGAGTGGAATAAAATTAATAAAAAATAGATATTAATATGATGAGGAAATATAATTTAAAATTAATAGAGATGAAAATAAAAAATAATAAAATGAAAATGAGATACGAGGAAACATGTCCCTTCCCCAGCACCCCATCCAAATTGAAAGACATTGTTTGACGAGATGAATCCATTAAACAATAGTCGCTCCCCATGATACTTCAAAAATTGAGATAAACACCTATTGAAGAAGGTATATATAGGATAATATTTAAGAAAAATATATATATAAGATAAACTTGAGAGTTTTAGAAGAGAAGGAATAGTTGAATATTTTGAAGAAGTGTTAATAAAAATTTATTTTGAGATGGAATTTATACAATATAAGGGAAGAAATAAGGTTTTATGGAAAGAATAGTGCCATTGGGAAAAATAAAATGAGAACATAGATAAGAAACAATAAATCCCAAAATAAAAGAATACTAATAACAAACTAGGTAGTCAAAAGATAAGTTTCAATCAAACACAAATGTATTAGAAGAGTATATTACCTATCTTTATAAAATATAAAAAAGATGCATAAGCACATCGTTTGCACTAGATGCATATTGGTTAATTCATAACATCACATATAATCAAGTTAATTTATTTATTTTTTTGGGTACATTATATAATGATACCTTGAAAATGGTATATGAAAATCAGTCCTACCCATAGTAAGACATGGAACGACATCAAATATATTTTTTAAAGTGATTTTTAATATCCAAATACCCCCAAAAAATATTTTAAGTAAGATAAGATAATTAATTCAAGGAGATAAATAAATAATGAAAGAATTTGATAAATTATTCAAAAAATTATTAAGGAAGTTGATACAACCTTTAATATAAAAATAAAAAGTTGAATGGTTTATATCCAGGTTATTACCACACCTAAGAGTAACAATTTATGGATATAATTTCAAACATTTACTAAGAATTATAAATATTTGATCAATTAGAAACACAAAATTAGAGGAGAGATAAGGAATAAGTGATGCAAACAAAATTTGATAAAATATAGTAATAACTGTCAAAATTAAGGTTGAGACAAGAAATAAAAAATAATTCATCCAAAAACTCAATAACACGACCCAAAATTTGGAGTATAATATGGTATAATTAAGAATAGAAAATCAAAGAGTCATCATGATGAAATATTAGAAGAACGACATTGTCTCAATCCAACCCTATTAGGATGTCACCTCTAATACAAAAACCCATTATAAAGGATATTATATGGTGTGGAATCTATAACTTCTATGATCAACATAGACATAACATGCTCCCATTAATGAAAGTATTTTCCCCTATAAAAAAACTAAGGTATTGTATGGTGTGTTTTAAATTCATACTCTACCAAAAAAACTACCCAAAAATACGGGCATTAGAGGACCTCAAATAAATATAGGCAAGAGTTGTCATAGTATAAAATAAAAAAATATTATCCACCCTTCCTTAAATAATAATAAATCCCAATCATGTGAAACACATAAAAACCCCATACTAACCACCTATGGCACCCCAAAATATAAATGGACATCTTAAATATAACTTCAATAACTACCAAGAATGGTATCAAGGAGGTTATTAAGGATGGAATTACAAAGGATATTGTCAGGATAATCAAGGAAATAATTATATACTATGATACCATAAATTTACTAAGGTGACTATCAAGTAAATAATTACTGAGGAGGAGGCCATGACTACCAAGTGTACTAAGGGTACCAAGGTTATTAGTGAAATAACTACCAAGGGTATCAAAGAGTAAATTATTAGGGAGTATAAGGAGGAACATAAATAGGTCCCCCTACATACAATAAATTTGGAAGATAAGGTCATCTCACAATGGATTTCACTATAGAAAACCAAATATAAGAAACATCATGACACACAAAATATATATTATATATCTCTTAAGTCATACTATATGCAATTGGAAATGCAACAAATATACAAATCAATCCTAGCTCAAAGAAGATAGATTATACTTACACTTCCGATTGGGGATACATTAGATAATCAAGGTCATGACCAATATGGATCTGTTAGACCTAATCAAGGGATATCTTATCACAATAATATCACTAGGGAGGGTTTCAAAGCCTCCAATCAAGAAAAAATATGCAGTAAACCTAAATAGGTCTTATGTTTTCATATTCACTAAACTAATAACAAGTAAAATATAATCTATTACTCACCAAAACCTATGGCACAATGTGGGGGGTAATAAACACTAAAATTAAACATGCATAAAATACATATACTCATGTCAATGTATATATAATCCTAATGCATGGAACAAAAGTGTAAATTCATATCTATCTACTCTTACAAAGGAGGAAAAAAGTTGGGAATACTTACCTTTGAATATGGCCCCATCGAGCCTCAATCTCTTCTTTGGCCAAGGTGCTTTACAAGAGGTTGTTATGGTATGTAAGGATGACAAGGATAAACCAGCTCTAGTCTACATAACCTATCGATGCATCCAAAATACTTCTCCATAAGACAAGATCCATATCTCTAAATAAATTATGAAACCTTAAGCTTCCTTCTCAAGTAGAATGGTGGATAATTAGAAGCACAATATATCTCACTTATGATTTTATTTTATAAATGGTAAAATGAATGTGTTTATATAGGTGGATCTAACCCTAAACCCTTTTGAAAGTTTTGATTTACAAGGTCGACCTAGTTGGCTTAGTATTAAAATTGATCAAAAAAAACTAACTAGATAATTTACTATGTCTACCATGGCTGAATTAGTTCTTAGTAAGCCTTTGTAAATAACATTACAGGGTCGATGTGGCTGACATAGTCATGTAAACTATCAAAAAGGGGTTTAGTTTAGGGAAAGGGCTAATGAAGGTGGTAAATGGATAGAGGAGGATGAAAAATAAGAGGCAAAGATTAGGGTAATGGTTTTTAGGAGATAATTGTGCAGATATCAAGTGTAAAAAGGGACAACAATCCTATGAAATACTAATTGTCTTCCTACCCCTTTATCAATGCACCCCTTAAGGCATGCACTCAAACATATTGAGACTTGACAGGTTCTTGCAAGATATAAAGTGTTAGTAAGTGGTAAAGTTTGAAAATGTTATGTGTATACATATTCCCCACCTGAATATCATCACATGTAAATAAGTGTAACAGGTTATGGTGCTTCAAGAAAGAACATAGAAACACATGAAACTGAGATAACTAAAAATGACATCCATAAAATAATGTTAAAATGAATTGAGAGTAACTTAAAATACCATATACATACCTTAACTTATCTTTTCACTAAATGATTGTATGTAAATATCACAGTCTTAATAATGGAGGGTGTAGTCATTGCATTTAAGAAACCCTAGGGATAGAAGAACAAAAATAGAAATAATGTGTGCATGTGTAGGATGGTTAATATAGAAATGAATTACTTAGGAAAATTGGAAAATTAGGATTGTTAATGAAAGATCGAAACAAAAAGATTTATGGAAAATGAATGACAAAATTATGGAAAATGAATGAAAAATGATTGTAAAATACACTAAATCACATTAGAAATCATGTAAAAAATAAATGGCAAAAAGGAATGTAGAACATATTAAATCACATTGGGAAGTATGTAAAACATGAATGGAAAAAGAGGAATGTAGAACATACTAAATCACATTGGAAAGTATGTAAAACATAAATGGAAAAAAATAATGTAGAAATACTAAATCACATTGGGAAGTATGTAAAACATAAATAGCAAAAAAGAATGTAGAAGATAATAAATCACGTTGGAAAGTATGTAAAACGTGAATGAAAAATGAAATATCCATGCAAGAAAAATTTAACAAAGATATGTAAGTAAGTTAAAGTAACCCCATGTAAGATAAGAATGTCAAATCAAACATAAATAAAAACATGAATGACTAAAAATGAAATTTAATTCAAGATGTAAGACAACCATGAAAAATTCATACATAAAAAGAAACATGTAATAATCTCAAATGTCATATGTAGGATAAGGAAAGTCCATAAAAATCAAACAAGAACATGATAAATAGATGAAAATATAAAGATCTAAAGGATGAGAACTCAAACTTAGTACTTATTCTAAGATACATTATAAGAAAACACAACTGCCTAATGACATGACTAGTATGAAAATGATATGGTGTGGTAATAAAATGGTGTAAGGATATTTTTGAGGAAGACCCAGTCCTATCCAAGGTCTTACAATTCAACTCACAAACTATAAAACAAGAAGCATAAGTAGGTAGAGGTGATTAAGGATGTGATCATCTAAAATTAATATCCAAAAATGGGAATATAAGGAATACAAGATGTAAATAAGTAATTTGAGGTACCACATGGGTGATGTGAACATCCATAGCAAGAATGAGACACAACAGGCAAGTGAGAAAGGCTAAGAACTATTAACATAAAGGACTTAGGAAATTTTAACTAATGAACACAAAGCTTTGGATAAAAAGTGAAGTACATAAATCAACCCTTCAATATTATATGCATGAAAATTAAAATGGACCTAACATGCCACAACATGTTCCCTTTTCCTCAAGATCCCTTACAGAGCCATCGATCTACTAGGAATATTGTGTACTCGCATGAGAAAGTAGGTGGCACTAGATAGTATATGATATAATAAGACCTCCTACCCCAGTCTACTTAACTATCACATCCCAATGCACCTCAACTCTATCATGAGGCCAACTATGGAGTTTTATATTTGATTAAGATAGGAGAGGTGTGTTCATGGCAAAGATTGCACCCTTAGCAAGAGGCCGAGCTCCTGCCTTCTCCTCACAACTATGGAAACTCCCCTCTCACCTGTGGGACTAGTGAAGCTAGAGGGGAGAGTCTCTAGGTAATGGCTAACTCCCTTTGATGCATCATATTCATTCCAACAAGTGATAACATATATATATATATATATATATATATATATATATATATATATATATATATATATATATATATATATATATAATGGGGGGATGAAAAGGGAGGAAGATTACAAGAAGACAAACTACTCTAAGGAGGTGATGCACCAAAATGAAATGACCTTCTAACATCCACACTTAAAATCAAACAAATACATATATACACTTCACACTTGGTAGAAGAACCAGACTGCAAAAAACTTGACAGGGAGGTTTTAATGAAAATACAGAGAATAGAGGTTCACCAAAGGCACTGTGAGAGGCACTCTGCAAGGTAATTCCTTCTATTTCTGTACCCCCAAATATAACTCTCCTTCCCAACTACAAAAATGGCACTTTGTAGACAAAAAATATGTTGGTGTTAAACCTGTGAAAGCATCAAGAAACAATGACTAAACACAGATTAACACTCAGGGCATACCCAGAAATGTCTATCCAAGATAGAGGTAAAAAATGCATTTATTGATTCAGGTGAAATTTTTCCAGGGCTACGCCTTACAAATGTGGAAGATGATCTCTCCAAAATGACAAGTCCTCAATATATATGAGAAGAAAGGAGGCCCATTTGGTACCCCTTTTTACAAGTGGCCTCTTGCATCCCTGCATTGGGAAGAGCAGGCTACCTAAAAAGTAAATGTTGTGTCGACCCTGGCTTTAACTTGAGGCCTCTTTTGACATGGCCGCACTACTTCCCCATTAACTGAGGCTACTTCTTGAAGACACCTATATATTTTTTCTACTCATAAATATGAAATGAAGAAAAGGGAGTGTACGGTTGGCTGTTTGTGTCTTCTAGTGGTCAATTACAGCCACTGTTTCACCTGCTATAGTCACTTCTCGAATTGGCACTTCCCTTCACCATTTGGACTACCTGCTTGCTTCATGCTTGTCACTTAGTATTTTCCCTATCTTGTCTCTTCTAGCTCCTTCAGCCCTCGGGGGTGAAATTTTGGTGGGTCGCTACATTTTTAGGCTTTCCATGGTTAGCACTCTTTCTTTTTGAAAGCAAACAACTATTTCATTTTGTTAATTTTGCATTCTCAAGGCCGTCATCACTTTGAAAAACCAACAACTAATTCACTTTCTTCAACTTTGATGGATTTTGGGACATCCTCATCCCTATCAAAATGTCATCGGGTCCTTCACCAGCTTTGCTTTGGGCTTTGTCTTCCTCGGCCTTCTTTGCGAGCACTCTCTTGCCTTTTGTCTCTTCTTAGCATCTTCCCGAAGGGAAGGTGACCCTCTAACATTTGAAAGTGTCCCCATCCTTTTGGTTTGAGAGTTCCCCACAAGGGCACCTACCCTTCGAGGTCCTTTAGCGGGTCATTTTGTTCCTCTGGATGTTTTCCCAGGTTCCTACAGACTTTGTGTCTGCAGACATTTTCCCTATAGACTTTGTGTCTGTGGACAATTTCCCTATGAAATTTGTCTACAGATGTCTTCCCATGGAAATTTTTTTCATGAATATTTTCCTAGCCTTGGCCTCATCCTTTGCTTGAACTATGGCCCAAATTCCTTTAGAATTTTTGTCTGAAGGAATTCCTTCAGACAAAAAGTTTGAAGGAATTCGGGACTTAAACAAATTTGGGACTTTAAACAAATCAAAAATTACCTGATTTCCTTTTCCTTTGAAGTGTATACCCTCCACGAGGGTATTTGAACTTTGGACTACCCCTCAGCCAACTGGACATACCCTTGAACCAAGCCATTGAACCAAAAATGGTTCAATGGTTCAAGTGGTTCAACCATTGCGAGCCAATGAGCCGACTGATTGAACTAGGTCGATAAACCAAGTGTTGAACCAGTGGCCTTAAACCAAACTCATCAAACCAAACCATTGAACCAAAGCTTAAAACAAGGCCATTTGAACTTGAAGATGGATGACCAAGTGTTGATGAACTATCCAGTTGAACCAAATGACTGAACCAACTGAGTCTATAGAAACATGAATTCTATAGGGAACTGATGAATCCTTAGAAAATATTCCTATAGAGTCCATGGATTTTACAGGACCTATGTAAAATCAAAAGAAATGGCCTAGAATAGCAAGAGGTAGAAGGGGACCAAATTTTTTTGCCTGTTGGGCAAGAATTGGTCAACAAATTGGTGACTCCCAGGGGAAGCATGCCTGCTATGCTTAGAGACCAATTGCCTTGTAGTCCATTGGGCATGGAGTCAGATGGTAACTTAAAAAATAGTAATAGCTTTGATAAATCTAGAACCAGTCATGTAGATTTACCTCCAAGGAAATGAAAACACACACAAGACTAAGAAAACTACTACTTGTGCAACAACACTTAGGGAAAATAGGGAAAGAAAACAAGGGAAAATATATACAGATGAAAGGAGACTCAGTGGAAATGCTTTAGATGTATCCCATTAATTGGGATATGTAGTTCCTCACCATCCAACCTAGAGAGTTGGAACGCATTATGTTACTTGCACTGAGTGATCATGTATGGGCCACTCCATAGGGCATCAAATTTTGCATGCTTTCTAGGCTTAGCTCGGTCTTTGTCCCATTTTAAGACAATGTCTCCTTCATATAAATATTTTGGCAAAGATTTCTTGTTAAAGTGTCTCTTTATTTGATATTGGTGACTGGTCATAGAAGCCATAACCCGGTCCCTTGTCTCTTGGAGCTCCATCAGCTTGCACAGCGTAACCTCTATGCTACTTCCTTCTTCTAATTACAACTGGTGAGTGAGGTCTAATGCTGGAAATTCAAGCAAGATGGGAAGCCTAGCTTCCCTTCCATATATGAGCGTATATGGAGAATTTTTGATTACTCTCTTCAGAGTGATTTGATCAACCCACAGAGCTGTCTTTAGCTTGGTATGCCAAGTCCTCTTATTTTCTTCCATAGACCTCTTTATGATCCTGATCAAATTTTTGTTGGTGGACTCAACCAGCCCATTCCCCTGTGGGTAATAATTAGATGAAGTGCTAAGATATATACCATACCTCAACACCCATTCACTTATTCTAGCTCCTAGAAAAGCCAAATCGTTATCTGAGATTATGGTGGATGGGACCCCAAATTTTGTTACCAAGTCCTCATAAAACTCTAGGACCACACTTTTATTTGCCTCTTTCAGAGCAACATCCTCCACCCACCTTGTAAAATAATCTGTAATAATCCTTCTATTTTTGTTCCCCCAAATATAACTCTCCTTCCCAGCTACAGAAATGGCACTTTGTAGACAACAAATATGTTGGTTTTGAACCTATGAAAGCATCAAGAAACAATGACTAAACACCAATTAACACTCAAGGCATACCCATAAATGTCTATCCAAGATAGAGGTAAAAAATACATTTATTGATTCAGGTGAAATTTTGCCAGGGCTACGCCTTACAATTGTGAAAGATGATCTCTCCAAAATTACAAGTCCTTAATATATATGAGAAGAAATGAGGCCCATTTGGTGCCCCTTTTTACAAGTGGCCTATTGCATCCCTGTATTGGGAAGAGTAGGCTGCCTAAAAAAGTAAATGTTGTGTCGACCCTAGCTTTGACTTCAGGCCTCTTTTGACATGGCCGCACTACTTCCCCATTAACTGAGGCTACTTCTTGAAGACACATACATAGCTTATCTACTCATAAATATGAAATGAATAAAAGGGAGTGAACGATTGGCCATTTGCATCTTCTAGTGGTCAATTATAGCCACTATTTTACCTGTTGGAGTCACTTCTCGAATCGATGCTTCCCTTCACCACTTGAACTACCTGCTTGCTCCATACTTGTCACTTTGTCTTTTCCCTATCTTATCTCTTTTGGCTCCTTCAGCCCTTGGGGGTGAACTTCTAGTGGGTTGTTGCATTTCTGGGCTTTCCATGGTTAGCGCTCTTTCATTTTGAAAGCAAATGGCTATTTCATTTTGTTAATTTTGACATTCTCGTGGCCATCACCACTTTGAAAACCAACAACTAATTCAATTTATTGAACTTTTATGGCTTTTGGGACATCCTCATCCCTGTCAAAATGTCATCAGGTCCTTCACCAGCTTTGCTTCAGGCTTTGTCTTCCTCGACCTTCTCTGTGGGCACTCTCTTGCCTTTTGTCTCTTCCTAGCACCTTCCCAAAGGGGAGGTGACCCTCTGGCCTTTGAAAGTGCCCCCTTCCTTTTGGGATAAGATTTCCCCACAAGGTCACCTACCCTTTAGGATCCTTCGGTGGGTCATTTCATTTCTTTGGATGTTTTCTCGGGTTCCCATGGACTTTGTGTCCACAGACATTTTCCCCGCAGACTTTGTGTTTGCAGACAATTTCCCCACGGACTTTGTTCGTGGATGTTTTCCCATGAACATTTTGTCCATGAATATTTGATTGGCCTCAACCTCATCCTTTTCTTGAACTATGGCTCGAATTCCTTTAGACTTTTTGTCCAAAGGAATTCCTTCAGACAAAAAGTTTGAAGGAATTCAGGACTTAAACAAATTCGGGACTTTAAACAAATTCAAACTTGCCCGATTACCTTTTCCTTTGAAGTGTCTACCCTCCATGAGGGTATTTGAACTTCAGACTACCCTTCAGCCAATTGGACATACCCTTGAACCAAGCTATTGAACCAAAAATGGTTTAATGGTTCAAGTGGTTCAACCATTGCATGCTAATGAACTGGCCAATGAGCTGATTGATTGAACTACGCCGATGAACCAAGTGTTGAACTGGTGGCCTTGAACCAAACCATTGAACCAAAGCTTGAAACAAGGCCATTTGAACTTGAAGATGGATGACCAAGTGCCGATGAACTATCCAATTGAACTAAATGACTGAACCAACTGAGTCTATAAAAACATGAAGTCTTTAGGGAACTGCTGAATCCTTAGAAAATATTCCTATAGAGTCCATGGATTTTATAGGACTTGTGCAAAATCAAAAGAAATGGCCTAGAACAGCAAGAGGTAGAAGGGGACCAAAATTTTTTGCATGTTGGGCAAGAATTGGTTAACAAGGTGGTAAATATAGATCATGTCTTTTGGTGTGATCTAATTTTTAATATTTTTTTTGCCTTTGAATTATTTCCTTTTATTTGTATTTAATGATTTGGATTTTAACTTGTTTTGGATTTTTCTATTTATCCTCCTCCATACAAATTCAGAGATTCAAACATGATTAAAATAGGTGAAAAACACAAGAGAGCTTACACTTGGTCACTATAGAAAAGAACATAAAGACCAAGGTGTCTAAAGACTCCTAGACTTTCCCACAGGTAAGTGTGAAATCTCAAAATTGACCAATGTGGGCCTCAAATGAAAGGAGATAAGGGAAATATGGGGATCATAAGATATCCATTGATTTAATAAGTCATATAATGGTGAATATGATCATATCTGATCACAAGGAGGTAAAATAGTGTTATAAAATCAATTGGGATATGCTATGATAATCATGTCACTAGAGAAGCCATACTAAACTAAAATGGATCTAGCACAAGCACCAATGAAAGTAGTAGTCATTCCAAAAAGTGATTTAAATATTTTTTAATGTGATAATTTGTGAGGAAAGCTTGGTCCTTTCCATGGTCTTACACTAAAACTCAAATGGTGAACACCAATGAGGTCAATGCTAAATAATGGTGGGAAAATAATCATAAAGCTACTAAGGTAAAGAATGACATAAAAAGACAAAAACAAAAGAGATATTTAAGAACCAAAATTAAATCAAAACCAAAGAACCCAAAGGTGACAATGATTCTAGTAAAGTGAAACTAAAATAATTAAAATGCAAAAAGATAAAGAAACATAAGATAAAAAATAAAAATAAAGATATATGATAATGTCTTTATCAAATATGAGCATGTGAAATACAATCCTATATGTCTCAGAATGTTTCTTGAAGTTGAATTTGTTTGTTATTATGCATTGGAGAATTAGAGTGGGAATCATAATATGCCCCAATGGGTAAGTGGATGTAGGAATGCGCATTGAAATATGCCATAAAATCTAAAGGAAGATGTGGATGGGCATTGCAAGATAACCCAACATGTGAGGTGGAGTGAGGTAACATTTATCCATTCAAATTATTTAGATTGGGTTGGTAGGTGTATTTAGAGATAGGTAAATGTGTTGGTTTGTTATATTTTAGGGATGTTGAATATGAAATAGGATGTGTAGGATAGGTATGAACATATAAATTAGGTAAAGGAGATAAAGGAGGACCATGTATGATATACTTTGCAGTAGGCATTTGAACTAGGTAATCCTTGGGCTCATGTGACGTAAACAGTTGAGGTTCAATGGATGTAATAATATGTTTAAAGTTATTCACGTTAACTATCCTTTCCTTATTGGTTTAGGAAAAATTATCAACTATGATTTGAATAACATTAGTGGATGAAGTGTAGATATGGGATAATTTTTATTGATCATTAGGTAAGTGATATTGATGTGATTGTGGTTATTTATGTTAAATTTGTAAAGCTTGAAGATAGTCTTGATAAAATTATTTTGTGAGAGTACCAAGATTGAAATATGGACCAAGCAAGGAATCAAGAATGAATCGGTGAATATCATGACAAGACTCATAATAATGACTTATACTAGCATGCCACAAATAAAAATTATCAGGATTGTACCATTTTAGAGGAGGTTTGGAACGATCAAAACTCATGGGTTTAGAGGGTGAAAATTTCTTCTTAAGTTAGTATACACTCATGGGAGGGTGGGTTGGGTTAGAATTGGATAAATTAGATTATCCATTTTGAGGTTGGGAAGGCTTAGATGAATCAATGTTATGAGAAAATGATTGGAAAGGTTCTTTATTAATTGTTTGAGGTGTTTCAAATTGAGTCATAAGAAAATCTTGCCTCGTTTTTTAGTCTAAGGATTCTTCTAATATTTTAGGGGAAAATATTAAGACTTTATATTTAAGGGGAGATTTAAGAGTAGTAATAAATATTTTTAAAAGAGTATCATCATTAATTTTATGGTCCACTTTATGAGCTAGAGACATCCATCATTTGATGAAAGTGTTAGTAGATTTGTTAGGAAGTTACTTGGCATTGATGAAATGGTTAAGGTAATTTTTGGGAAGGTCATCATGTTGGAATTCCTTCACTAGAGAATTGAAAAAATACTCTAGTTATGAGATGAAATGTCTAGGAATTTGATTGTACCATTCAAGTGAATAACCAATAAAGGTTTTGGGTAAGAGCTTGGTGGTATCAAAGGTGTTATTTTGGACCCAATCCTTTTGTAAATTACCAAAAGACTTAATAAAGATAGTAGGGTCTATTTTCCCATCATATATAATAGTTGGATAATTTTTTCCAATATTTATGGATGTAATAAATGGGGCTAAAGGTTCATTTTGAAGATGTTGAAGCATTTTGTTATTAATTGGAGGTTGAGGGATGATATTCCCATTGGAATCTATAAGAGGAGGAGGAATTTTTTTGATTTGGTTGAGACATGATGACTTGAGGTGGTTGACTAGTCATGTGTAATAAATGTTATTGCATGTGCATCATTTGGGAATGGTTAGTTGCTTGCATGATGTTCATTCATTGAACTATTTGAGAAATAATTTGAGTTGTGTTGATTTGTGCATTAATAGTTGAAGGTGGGGTATTAGTGTTGTTAGGAAAGGGATTATTAGTGTTAGTGGGAGGAAGGGTATTAGGTGTAGGATTCCCAACATTGGTAATGGGAGGAGGACTAGGATGAAGGACCTCAATTGCATTACATTGTGCAGTGATTGGTTTTGGATTAGGAAAAAATGAAGTGAATAGTTTCATCTGAAGTAATAAAATAAGTGAGGTTCTAATATAAATACTTAATTATGGAATATTATTGAATAATTGGATGCTAAAAATATGAAATCATTATGAAATAAGACTTGATAACCACACACAAAATAGTATTGGCCAAGGTGTATAGAATCAATAGGGTTGTATGTGTAATGTTTAGATAAAAGGACATAAAATGAAGATAAAATCATCCAAACATAGAATATGGTTGACCAAGTTGACTTAGTACTACAAAAAGAGTGTGAAAATAAACTTGATAAGGATTCAAGGTTGACCAAGTTGACTTAGTACTATAATTTGACTAGCAAAAAAAAGTGCAAGGTCAACCAAGTTGACTTAGTTCTGCAAAATGATTGGCAAAATAGAGTATAAAGAAGAATAGGTCAACTTAGTACTAAAAATAGGGGAAAACTCAATCTCATAAGGATATAGGGTCAACTAGGCTGACTTAGTAATATAACCTTACTAACAGAAAAGAGTACAAGGTTGACTAGGTCAACTTAGTATTATAGATAAGGAAAAATATAGTCTAATAAGGATATTGTGTCAAATAGAACAAATATATGCTAAAAATATGGATTTTTTTTGAAATATAATTGAATCAATAAATGAAAGCAAACACAAAAAATTGGATTGATGAGAATGATCCAATTAGGGCACACAACACAAAACCTTGCACCAACATTGGCCAATACAAGTTTTTTCAATATAACACAATAATTAGAGAGCAAGCAGTCAAATAAGAAGTAAGTATTAGCTAAGTGGTCATCCTAAGTGTTTTTAGATTATTTATTTTAAGTGTGATAGGGAAATTGGCTAAAAATAAGGAACTAGAAAGCAATTTATAGATGGTTTCAAGATGTTTAGGTTGACATGGATCTATGTTGGTAATGGCACTAGCTTGGTATTGGGGCTTATCTCCTCACTCCACAATGTCTTAGAGATAAGGGTGTCGAGTTATTTGCCAATATATACCATTAACCATGTGTTTATACTTGGCTATAAAACCAAGTAGACTTCCCCTTTGGTGATGAAATCCAAATAGGTAGGTCTTCGGAAGACAAGTTTTAAATGCATTTTGAATATTGTTTGATTTTTTAGTGTGTGTCAAAAGAGAAAAATAGAGAAAATAATCAGCAATTTAAAAAATCACCTAATTAGACTATGTGAGATACTCTAATCATGCAAACAATTAAAAATGAAAGTGTGAATTAATTACTAGCATATACTTGTTAATTCCCAAATTAATAAGGTACATATTTTGTTTAGATGACATTATATGAAAATAGTACATAATAGATTTGATTGGGTCACTATTATTTTTTATAAGCAAGAGTCTTTAAGAATTAAGTTGACTAGGTCCAATTAGTCTTGTAGATAAAATATAGGCTATAGAACTAAGTCGACTAGGTTGACTTGTTTTGTTGTAGGACTATAGTTTTGAAGACTAAAAACTTGGATAAAATAGATGTGTAATGAAGTACTAAATTGATAGAGATATAAATAGAGGAACCTTGGTGGGTTGGAAGTTTTTTAGGATTTCAAATTTTCTATTAAATTTCCTTGAATGTTGCTTTCAAGTTATAAAAACTAAGTTGACTGGTTCGATCTAGTTCTATGAAACCTTATTTATTAAAGCAAGATAAGGTGACTAAGTCAACCTTCATGACTTAGTTTATTGATCTGGATGCAAACTAAAAGACTATGTTAATATGCTTGACTTAGCTTATTGATCGAGATGTTGACTAGAAGACTAAGTCAACTTGCATGAATTAGTTTGTTGGTTTAGATGATGACTGAAAGTCTAAAATGACCTACCTAACTTAGTTTGTTGATCTGGATATTGAATAGAAGACTAATTAAACCTATTTGACTTATTTTTTTGATTTGGAAGTTGATTATAAGACTAAGTCAACCTACCCAACTTAGTTTATTGATCTGGATGCTAACTAGAAGACCAAGTTGACTTGTATGACTTAATATGTTAATCTAGATGTTGATAATAAGACTAAGTTAACTTGTTAAACTTAGTTTGTTGATCTAAATGATGACTAAAAGAATAATTCATCTTGATTTAACTATTTTTTTAATCTATATATTGACTAGAAGACTAAGTTAACCTGCCTAACATAGATTATTGATCTAGATGTTGATTAAAAGACTAAGTTGACCTACTTGACTTAGTTTATTGATCTAGATGTTGAATAGAAGACTAAGTCAACCTACATGATTTAGTTTTTTGATTTGGATGTTGAATGGAAGACTAATTCAACTTGATCAATGTATTTTGTTGATCTAGATATTGATTGAGAGACTGAGTTGACCTACTCGACTTAGTTTCTTGATCTAGGTGCTGACTAGAAGACTAAGTTAACATGTTTGACTTAGTTTGTTTATTTGGATGTTGACTAGAAGATGAAGCTAACCTAATTTAATTAGCTTATTATCTAAGATTAGATAAGATTATTATGTCAACCTTTCTAATCTAGTAACCTATATCTAATGAAGACCTACACAAAAATAATAGTCATTCTAATATGACTACATGTTAAACCTATAGACAAAAGTTAGAAATATACCATCCTGGTCGACATAATATCAAAAATATAAAAAAATAATAAAATTATAGAAATGAAATAATTAATTAAAACCTCCAAGGATTATATTCATGTCAAGCTCACCATAGTTTATGCAATGGGAACTGTAGCAGATCTATAAATCAATCCTATCTCAGAGAATATAGATCCTACTTACACTTCCAATTGGGGATACATTAGATAATCAGGGTCATGACCAATATGGATCCACTAGACCTAATCAAGGAATATCTTACCATAATAATATCACTAGGGATGGTTCCAAAGCCTCCATTCAATCAAAACTATGAAATAACCCTAAGTAGGTCCTATGTTTTCATATTTACTAAACTAATAACAAGTAAAGAAAAATATAATTTAGTGTTTACCAAAGCTTGTGGCACAAATTTGGGGGCGGGGGAGGGGTTAATAAACACTAAAATTAAATATGCATACAAAACATATACTCACATCAATGTATACAAAATCCTAATTCATAGAAGATAAGTACAAATGCATATCTATCTATTCTTATAAAGGAGGAATAAAGTTAGGAATACTTACCTTTGAAGACAAACCCACTGAGCCTCAATATCTCCCTTGTCCAAGGTGATTCAAAATAGGTTTTTTTGGTTTGTAAGGATGACAAGGATAAATTATCTCTAGGATACATAACCTATCAATGCATATAAAATATTTCACCATAAGACAAGATCCGTATCTCTAAATAAAGTATGAAATATTAAGCTTGCACCTCAAGTAGAATGGTGGATAATCAGATTCATAATATAACTTACTTTTTATTATATTATTTTATAAATGGATAAATTAATATGTTTATATAGGTATATCTAACCCTAAACCATTCCAAAAATTTTGGCATACAAGGTCACCCTGATCAACCTAATATTGAAATTTAAAAAAAAACTAACTAGATATTGAACTATTTAAGCCATGGTCGACTTATTTCTTAGTAAGTCTTTGTAAATAATAATATAGGGATGATGTGGCCAACATAGTCATGTAAACTACCAAAAAGGGGTGCAGGTTAGGGAAAGGGCTAATGAAGTTGGCAAATGACTAGATGAGGGTGAAAATAGGAGGCAAAGCTTAGGGTAATGGTTTTTAGGAGATAAGTGTGTAGATAGTAAGTGGAAAAAAGGACAACAATCTTATGAAGCACTAATGGTCTTCCCACCCCTTTCTTAGTACACCCCTTAAGGCATGCACTTAGAGAGATTGAGACCTGATGAGTTATTATAAGATAAAAAGTGTTAGCAAGGGGTAAAGTTTGAAAATATTATGTGTATACACATTCCATGAAATTATTTAAGTATGTTAAAAACTATTTTCTACATACCACATAAAAATTCCAAAAAGGAACATACCACATGACATTTCAGTACCATGAAAATAAGGACCATTGATGTAGAAGACATAATAATAAATATACCATAAACATGAAACTTATCCTTGATATAAAAAATAAGGAAAATATAATAAAGAAACCATGAAAATAAATTTTAACAATAGGAAAAGAAAGGCAACAATACATGGTAACATTACCAAAATATATCAACAATAATAAAATAAATATCATGGGAAAGAAGGTGACACTATATCAAAAAATAAGGAGAAACAAAAGCACTATATGAAACCCACAAAATCACATAAAATGGCATTTTAATTAGGAAAGGGAGAATCATATAGTAAATTAGTCAAATTCTTATGGACTATTAATGTTAGAACATATTTAACGTAGAGGAAAAAGTATTTCTGAATGAAAAATAATGAATGTAAGCTTTAGATGATATGTTAATCATAAATACATGATATGGTGAGAAACACATAAATTATATATCAAAAATTGGATCACCCTTGTCATACTCATTGAGATGTAGTACACTAAAAAATAATGGAAACTTAAGTATATACTAAATAAATAAGAAAAATAACTTCATGTCAACATATTAATAAATATGAATCATATTGGAGAAATTAACCCAAAATTATGTGTAAAATATTTATATTCTAGTTTGGGATATATCCTATGGGAATGGTATATATAACAACAAACATGAGGAGATACCAAGAGAAAATATCAAATCCTTAACGACTTTTTCACACATTTAAATTTTGGGATATAGATACAAGCATATGCAAAAATCCAATATTATCTATTATCCTCTGATAAATGTGGCATAAAAATATTTTGAAAACATATAATGATAAATAAAATAAAGAATAAAAAATACATAGACTTTCGATAGAATCTATATGGGGAACCATCTAACAATAGAATAAATATAAGATAAAAAAGCCATGCAATCCCTAAAAAACTATATCAAAATATTCTATCAAGATGCTATAAAATAGAAAAAGATGATCTTGAACAAGAAAAAGAGATAAATCTAAGTAACAAAACATATTGTCTAGGAAATGGAAAGAGAAATGGTTAAAACTGATGATGATAAGAAAATCTAATTTTGTCAACCACTAAAAATCTAGGTAGAAAACATAACAACCAAATAAGATGCCAAATTGGTAAAAATGGAGATTATTGGGAATTATTAATAGATTTAAAAACATTAAAATTACTAAAATAATATGAATATATTTTCCCCCAAAACTTCAAATAGATTTATGACATCAAACTAGAGTAAGGAACACTGAGATTTTAATTAAAACTAAAAACAAAACCAATCTAAAAAAGATATTACCAACTAAATCCTAACATCAAGATCAAATTAAAATTAGAAATTGATATCATGTTAATCTTGGAGATTGTAGAGATAGTAAATGATGCATAATGGATTAGTCTGAAGGTGGTACAAAATAAAAAGACTAGTGAAATAAGAATCTTTTTTTATTTTAGATAACTAAATAAACCTTGTATCCATTAACCCTTTCCTACATCACTCATAAAAGAAGTTATAGAAAATATTATGGGAAGTGAGGCATATTCCTTCACAAATGGATTTTTGGGATATCACCAAGCAAAAATTGTCAAACATGACTGACTAAAAACAACATTCGCTATAGAATCAAGATCATTCATGTACACAATAATTCCATTTGTCATTAAAAACACTATAGCTATTTTTAGTTGGATCATGATAAATTCTTTTAAATATTTTATGCATGATTTCCTAGAAGTATATTTAGATAATTGGATTGTGTATAGATTATTATAAGATCATATTTGATCACTAAGATTGATTTTTGAATTATTATAGATGCCATATATCGGATAAAATCTAAAGAAATGTATATTTTTATGCCTTTTATAACATTATTAGGTCATGTAATTTTCAAGAAAGGATTAATTATTTATCTTATCAAAACAACAATAATTTTTAATTTGTTGCCACCAAAAACACCAAAAAAGGTCTTCACATTGTTAAGATATACATGTTATCATAAGAAGTTTATTAGATGGTATGTCACAATAATTTCACCTATAGAGGAACTGTTAAATAAAAAGAACAATAAACTAATTAATTGGAGTAAAGAGTGTTACGATGCCTTCAATACATTGAAAAAAATATTAAACACACCCATATTAATATTTATAGACTAGAAATTTCCCTTCCACATACATGTTCACACTTCAAGGAAAATTAAAGGTGTGGTATTAACACAACCATATGATAATACAAATCATTTGATATCTTTTACAAGACATAAGTTAGCTAAAGTATAAAATAAATAATCCACTATAAAGTTAGTAGTGTTGGAAATGGTGTTTGAA
Organism: Torreya grandis; assembly: GCA_037957365.1. NCBI lineage: Eukaryota > Viridiplantae > Streptophyta > Pinopsida > Cupressales > Taxaceae > Torreya > Torreya grandis. Next base: position 2,082,259 of record JARHVA010003154.1, on the reverse strand, counting down.
CATAAAAAGTTTAGATACCATCTAATTAAAACTCCATTCATATTTTATACTAATAATGAACCACTAATATATTTGTTTAATAGACCCATACTTTAAGGTTGATAATTCAGATGGTTGACAATATCTCAAGAGTTTGATTTCACTATAATTATGAAACTAGAAAAACTTAACAATGGGTTAGATTACCTATCTGACATATAAAATGGGAAAGATCAAGGACCAACAGATGGTAAACTCCCAAGAGCACACATATTTTATGTAGAAGAAGTGCCAAAAGACATGGAAACCATTGCACAGTTCTTGGAAACAAAGAAATTTCATCAAGAATACTCTATAATAGATAAAAGGATAATAGTCATCCAATCTTTTATATTCTCATTAATTTGAGGTGCCCTATATAAAAAAGGACAGGATGAAATACTAAGATGAGTGGTACTAAAACAAAATAGATAAAATAAACTCAAATAATCCCATAAAGTAATTTGTATAGGATATAATGGCGGAGAAGGAACCTAAATAAAGTATTATTGGTCAAATTATGGTGGTCCAACCTATTCAAATATGTGCACATTTATGAATGACAATGTGATGTTTTCCAAATAATTGTAAATCCAAATGTTAAAGATGAAATTCTATTAAGACTAGTAATTTATTTTACACCTTTTTAAAAATGAGCCATTGAATTTATAATACCAATCAAACCCATGGCAAGGAAGTCTTAGGCCTAATTCATTATTATAAGAATGGATTATTTGACATGATGGGTTGATATGATACACACAAAATATGCCACTATAAAAACAAACAAAAAAAGTATTTATGAAAACATCATTACATGGTTTTGTTTTCCACCAAGCATCACTAATGATCAATGGAAACACTTATGAATTAAAAAATTGGCAAACTCCTTAACCTTTTTTTTATTAATCAGAATAAAATTACCCCTACCATCCATTAGCCAATGACATAGTGAAATATTTTAATAAAATTTTGAAAAAATATTAAAAAAACATGTAATCCCAATGCCATGGATTGGGACCTAAAATTACAAACAATACTCTAGGCATATCTCACAACCTATAAATGGTTAGCCAAATATTTTCTATTCTAATTAGTATATGGACTAGAAGCCATAACACCAATTAAATTCATTGTATTATGTTTAATATTGATAGTGGCATTTAAAATAAATAAATACCATTCACTCCATGACTGACTAATCCAATTAGAATAGTTGGATGAGAAGGTGTATAACTACATATAACTAGACATGTGAAAAAATATGCCAAAAATCATGGCATGATATAAACTAAAAATGCATGGAATTCCATGAGATAGCTATGTATTTTTATACAATAACACATATAAGAAACTATAAAAGTTTAAAACTAGATAGTTAGGACCTTATGTTTTTATGTAAATTCTACCAATGGAAGGGATACAAATTAAGACATGGTAAGGATTTGAGAAATGAGGATTCATTAATAGAGCCCACCTAAAACTATATCATACCAAATAACAAAAAATAATATCGTAAATAAAATACAAATCCTTAAGGGAAAAAATAATAAATCCCAAGTTAAAATTTGAAAAAAGACAAATTGAGGAAATAAATAAAGAATAAAATCATAATGTGGAATCCGTAAATGATGGATTGAGTCTATATGAAATAAATGGAACAAATAATTACAGTTGGGAGTTCTAGCATTGGTCTTATAAATAATTTTAAGTAGTCAAGTGAGGATGAGTGAGCCAAACAATGATGCAACATCCTATTAGAGATGTTTAAGATAATGGGTTGGTTGATCATGCTACAAATCCCTAGGTAAAAAGAGAAAATATGGATAAATAAAAAACATCCAATAAATAAAAGATATTTAAAATTAATAAATTCAAATTGAGGTGGTCAAATAATCTAACCCCAAAATTAGTGAAATTAAAACAAAAATGGATGCTAGCAAAATAAACCAACTAAGAAAACTATTCAAAAGCATAATTTACTATAAATACAACAAGATTATGGATCATGTCCAAATTTAATGTAATACACAAAGGGTGGTTGAACAAAGTGTTATAAATAGTAACCATCACTTACCAAAAAGTACAAACAAATTTTAAACACACCAAGTCTCTAGTGAAATCATTCATAAAAGAGAGAAGAGGTGAGAAGCAAATATCACAAAAATAGAAATTCCAATTATAGTCACCTATACAAAATTATTGATCCCAAAATATAATTATATGAAGGTAATAACACTATATCCATAGGGAAAATTTTCATCCATCCCATATATAGTATATAACCTATTATGACACCTCAAAAATACATTTAGGTACATTCATGCAAATTTTATTGAGATTGACTATACAAGGATGGATGCCAATCACAATAAAATCATTAGGCATAAACCATATAAAAACACATGTTAACAGATGAAGTAGGTAAATATGATTCGATAAATGAAGTTGTATGTATGATCTAATCTCCCCTACTTTTATCTAGACATAATCATCACCAAACAATTTCTAAGCTACCTCTATAATGGCATTTTATTCTTTCACCAACTTCACTAAATTACCACCAATGATATTGAAAAAGTGATGGGATTGATTAATGAGGGACACAAGTTCCATAATTATGATAATATATGTTATGCCAAATTGAAATACACCACCAACTACCTATGGATTGTAAAAAAGGGGCATCACCATAGCATTGATAAATAAACCTAGTACTTTAGTATGTGATTAAGGTGGTAGTTTGGAAGATATATTTCACCAATAAATAATATGTCATGAACCCAAAAAGTGTGATGGATAAAATTTATATGATTCCATGAAGACTATGTGTAATATCTAATAAGGGTTGATAGCTCATTTCAATGCCAAAATTGATAAAATAAAAAGTGGTAAGCATGATTTTTGATATGGCTCATTGCTCATATGTTTAGGGTATGTTTTTCACAAATACCCTCCCCAGAGTAGAAGGATAAGTTTAGTGGGCCTTAGATAGATATATAGGTAAAAAAATCAAAACCTATATGGATACAATAAACATAGATGTATAGGTTATAACTCTCCTCCGATGGGGTGATACATTAAGAAATAAATTCATTACCAGAGCATGCATCTCTATAGACGTAGTTAATAAAAATTTGAATTAATTAATTCACAATGAATATTGACTTATTTTACATCATGCCATTTGAGTTACATACCTTATAGTACCTTGAATTCCCTATGATTCTTCTAAGAATTAGTGGAGTAAGTTATTTCCTCCATTATGTCATTCCCCAAGTCTTTCAAAAATCCCATACCACCTAATATTAATGTAACCATAGAATAAATTATAGAAGAGACAAAGGGCCAACCTTAAGGATGCATCCAAAGTGAATAAGAAAAATAACCTACATAATAATTAGAGGGTCCAAACTCAAACATTTTAAGTCTTGGGATCCATACCAAACCATTTAAATTTGAGATTTAGTATTTAAAAATAAATTAAGTACTCATCGTGAAATAAATTCAAGGAATTCAATCATCACAAAACTACATGGGGCCAATAGACATCAGATTACCACATATGAGTGACATCAAAATTAAATTCACACATAAAAAATTAAAACCATTAGATATGTACCACCTAGGAGATAGAAACAAAAAGTGAAAAGTTGCACCTCAATATCCCTAAATTAGCTCCAGCTAATAAATGCATGTTAATAAATGTATTATATATATATATAGCCATAAAAAAAGAAATAGAAATAATCATGGTAATAGAAATCACAAATGCATAACAAAAAGTAGATGTGTCACTCATATAAGTGAAATAAATCTAAGAAAGAAAATGCTATAATCCCAAGGATAAAAAAACAATATTAGGAAGAAAAATAAATCAAAATAAGAATAAAGTAAGAAGAATAAGAAAGGGAGAAGCTATAAAACAAGAACATGAGAATAAAGAACAAGAAGAATCCAAAACTAAAAATAAAGTCAAGGAGGCACTAGAGGCCAACAATAAAAAGTAACATGAGGATAAATTGGGAAAATAAAATCCAAAAGCTATAAAATTAAAAAATAAATAAGAGAAAAATAAAAGGTAATAAATAAATAATAAAAATAAAAACCCAAAATTGAGAATAAAAATGTGGAAAAAGAAGTTGCACAAAAATTAAAGGTAGAGAATTAAAATTCAGTAGTAAAAGCCACACAAAAAATAGAGGTAAACAAAAATAAAGTGATGGTAGAAGCCACAAAACATGAAAATCAGTAACAAGTTACTGATGAAGAAACAGAGGTAAACATCCCAAACCCAAATTCCACCACTTGTCTCCCCAAAATAGCTCACTCTGCCATCCATTCCCCCACCCCAAGTCACCACACCATCCTCTTTGCAAACCATTATCACCACAGGACTTCATCACCCAAATTAAAGCTATGTTATCCAAATACCAAAATATCAACACCATCAAATTAACCCCAACTATGATATAATCCATACCTCAAGGCACTAACATCCACCTAAACAAGTTATCTCTAGTATTAAAGAAACACCTACGTATGGTTTTTTAGGATAGTGCAAATCAAGGTTGGATGGAAAAATGTGATGCCCTAGAATATTCCATTCAAATAGATATAAAAATCATATCTAAGCATCATTCACTATATGATTCCAATCTAAAATTTCCATTATCATAATGCCTTTAGTATATAATATAAAATATGATTAAATATCAAACACTCTTAAAATCATAGAAATGAGCAATAAGTGAAGACATGATATAAGAATTCAAGTTTGAACAACACATAAATCCATTGGTAGAGAATTCCCAAAATTGGAACAAATTCAAGATAAACATTGATGCCATTAAAAAATCCATGTCAAATGTTTCTACTTAATTTTCATTCACTCTAGGTTATCTAACAATAACAAAATCCAAAAATAATGATTTGGAAGAAAAGTTGAAATAAGATGCCACACAAAATGAAATCATGAAGGACCCTACTGGAGTAGAAATAAAATGTTTGTCAGATTTTGGGGATCAATTACATCCCAAACATGAATACAAGTCCAACACCATCACTGATATTAAGGAATATGGAGGGATATTTAATAAATTTATGGACAAATTGGACCAAGTTACTACATAAATAAAAACCTTTTACAACCCAATCAATAGTTAGTGTCTACTACATAACATTGCAGACTTGGTCCATGAGAACATATTTTTAATGAAAAAAAGCATAATGGGTAGATGGTTACCTCACCAAATGGAAATCTTATGAGACTAGATTGACATCCAAATCTCAATAATTTTTACAAACCAATTAATGTTCTTAGGATGTGGGATTATTCATTTTTTAGTTTTCTCAAGGTCAAAATAAAGGTTAAGTCTAGGTATGTGTTTTTGGGGTTATTCATGAAGTATTGATCATAGAGAGAAACTATTGAAGCTTACAATCAAACTATGGTATTTAATATAACTCAAATAATATTATGAAGAATAAAATAAATGAAAAACCACAAGGAAAATGTATCTATTGATTTTTTTAATTGTATTTAGTCTTTAAAATGAATTTTATGAAGTATATCCCAGTACCTTAAACTGAGTATAATATAAAACTATGTATTTATGTACATTAAACTAATGATAAGTGATTAATTTATCATTGTCTATATTATGTGTTGATGTAGTAGTTATTTATGTTTAATGAAAAAATGTATGTTAAACTAACTTAAATGATACTCTCCATGTATACATGAAATTTATTTTATAAATCAAACTATGAACTCACAAATTGATTTAGTTTTTATGTCAACATTATGCTTAAATATTTATTAAAACTCAGATATATAAGACAAGGATTGACAACCCATGCATAAGTCATTTTTAACCCAATTCAAGTAGTTCACCTGAAAGGATGACAATGACTTGGTTATTTCAAATAAATATGAAAATAATAGAAATAAACATCCACACCAACTATTATCTATACACACTTCCTTAAATCAAAACCTAAGTGAACACAAGAAGTTCATAATACATCATTATAGTTGGTATACCTTGAAATGATTAATGATATATATGCCCTAAATATTTGGACATTAGATGAATTTTTAGATGATGACTCCCTCCTATAATACCTTGGGGTATATGAGGACCTTCCTTCCTTCTATCACAATAATATATTTCCTCATTTAATATCCAAACAATCATAATTTTGAGAAATTAAATACACTCATGATCAAAATATATCATATGGTTCATATACCATTCCTAAAACACCATATATGGAAGAAAAATCAATTCTACATAATGAATATATAGTAGAATATCATTATGGAATGGACAAATATCCATGACTAGTACTTATTATGAACATATTAAACAAGGATCAAGATAAATATATTCAACAAGTTATACATGATTACCCATAATTATTTTCATAGTCTTATAAAGATAGGCTTAGAATTGATCCTACAATTACAACGTATATTATAGTACTATACCCAAATGCCAAGCTAGCCAAATAAAAATCTATAAAAATGCATCCAAAAGTATCTTCATTCATCAAAAATTAAATAAAAAGGATTTTCAATGTAAGATTTATTTGAGTTATTTATTTATCCTCAGTGGGTGTGTATTTCAAACTCTTAGGGTTTTACTATGTAAATCCTAAGTTAGATTAAAGGGATAAGTATGTTACTAATTTGGAATAAAATTGGAGATTATTTATTCAATGGAACTTTCCCAAAATAGTGAGTGAAAGGAGAAAAGCAACTTATCTGGATATAAACATATTTTTATGTAGATTAGAGTACTAGAGATGACTAAATAGACACAAAGGAATCTTTCATTTTTTGACTATTTTTTGAGATCTAGCTCTAGAAAGTAGCACCCCTATAAGTAAAGTAACACCATGTGGCACTAGTGTCCAATTATGGTGATAGAGTCCTTCCTATAGGGATTGTATATAACTTTTAGGGAATTTTTGGGAGCTTTTGGAGGCTCTATATTTGATTCTATGTCATTAAAGGGCACATCCACGTCACTACTTTGGTTGAATATTCTCCAAAATCTTAATTAATACCTACACACATGAGATAATAAATGGATCAAATGCAAAAAAGAAAGGAAAAACTATGTTTTGGGATGTTACGATCACATGTAGAAGAACCCATTTTATCTTGTCCACTGCCTGCATTAACCCCCATGTTAGGGGTCTTAGATCGCATGTAATTCTCCCTTAGGTAATGTGCACCATCAAATTGCATGGTATGCTAGAATGAATTCATGTTAGTCCCATCATTGATCAAGAGTGAAAATTTCTAGGTGTGGAAATTGAGTAGTATGTAGAGTATTTTAGATGTACTATTGGTTGATTTAATGCATATAAGTGGAGAAATAGTTAGTGATAGATGTAAAATGCCTTATGAGGATATTTATAAAGGAGGATATTTGTTTTGAATATAATACCTTGTTCATTGGCTAATAGTTCATGAAAAACCAATAAAAAAACATAAGATAAGGATCACATATGGGTGAGGACTCAAACATGGATAAAAGGGCATGTCAGACACTAGAACCACAAGTGGACACTAACACCATGTGGCACTAGTGTTTTGAAAGTGAAAATAGGGTCCTAAGGCTCAAAATAGATTAAAAAATCATGGACGATAAGCTAGGGGGCCTTGGGACTAGGAAAAGGTGACATGTGATTACTAAGAGTGTCATAAACAGGGAAAATAAAACATAAGAAAGATTGAAAGAATCAAAATGACCAAGAAAAAAAGGAATATAATCATGACTAAAACCCTCATGTGAAAGAGAAACAAAATAAATAGTACTTATGGTTACTTGACCAAATTAGGGTGTTTACATTTCCCCCCCTTTTATTTTAGTAATGCAATGAAATGAAATTACTAAAGCAAAATAAAATAGGAATGCATACATGTGTTTAATTTTGTGAATGTAATTTTTATTTGGCCCACTTATTAGATAGATAAGTGTAGTGTAATATTTGAAGGGAAATACATGATGTGGATGCCCCTATACTGAAACTGATTATGTGAACTAAATGTATGGAGAAATAATGTTCACTTACCCCACTCTAAATCTAAATATGTAAACTAAATGTGTAGATAAATAAGGATAAATTTACCCCAATATGAATCTAAGTATATAAACTAAATATTCAAGAAACAAGGCTCACTTTCACCCACTCTAAATCTGAGTATGTGAATTGGGTCTAGTGGAATGTTTTAGATCAACCACTGTAGATGGTCTTATGACCCAATATGGTGAAAACCTAGTGATTATACTAGTGATGATATTGAGTGTAACCTAATAAATATGAATATGGGGATTAATGACATGCACTATACACTATGCCCCCTAATCCTAATATCTAAGGAATATAGTTGTATATCTGAATATCTGAGTGAACTAGTAAACCTGAGTCAAAATTATATATCTAGATAGAGTGTATATTTGAATAACTATACAAACCTATCTAAAATTGTGTTGACCTATGCATATGTATATCTAAAACCTATGAATCAAATAAATATGTAAATTTTATATTTGAATACATGTGTAAACTTGGGTAAACTTGTGTAGACCTTTGTGTCTGTATATCTAAAAACCTATGTACCTATGTAGACCCATATGTCTGTATATTTGAATGCCTATGAATCTTAATATTTGCATACATATGTAGACCTATTTATTTGTATATATAAAAATATGTTGATTTGAATGCTTATGTAAACTTGTGTAGACCTACGTGTTTGTATATCATACAATCTATGAATTCAAATGCTTGAGTAAACTTGTGTAGACCTGTGTGTATATATATTTGAATGAAACATAGTATGTCTAAAGTAATATATGCCTGTTTCCCACATATTTTGGTGAGAGAGATGATACTGTGATGAGAATATCTAACCAAAAGTGGTAATTATTTGTTGTATTGGTGTTAATTAGTAGGTGTATTATTGTATTAAGTTAGAATAGTTTATTTATTATGTCAAAGTTAATTATTGAATGTGTAATTGGATAGATGTTTTATCGGTTATTATGTTAAATATAGTTATACTTTTTTATCATTTTGTAAATTTTATAATGATGAGGATATTATTTTAACCAATATGGTATATTGCGTATTTACGTCAAGTCTTATGTGCAAGAAATTATTCATAAATTGGAGCTACAATTCTCAAGATATAGTGATAACAAGATATTTGTATTAATCATTAAAATTGGTGCACAAGGGTAACCTTAATATGGTGGCTTTAGTTAAGTATGAATTAAATATGTCATTTGACTCATTTTTAAATTCATTTAGATCATTTGAGTTGAAATCATTTTGTGTTTCAGTGAGAGAAATATGTTGAGGAGATGAAGAGCTAGCTTGTCATGTTATAAGGAGGTCAAGGCACAAATTTGGGATAGAGAGGAGGTTCACCTATTAATAAACTTAATTTTTTTCTTGTTTGTATCATTTTTGTTGTCTTATTTACTATTTTACTAAAAAGGAATTTGTTTAGAGCTATTTTGCATATAATGGCACTAGTGTCCCTTTTTGGGTGCTACTATCTAGGACCTGATCCTAGTGTCTAGGGTGTGGTGATATTGTCCTCTGTGCAGTGCTAATGTCTATTATTCCTAAGATGTGATGTTGAGCATTGTTTAATAGATTTAGATGCATTTTATTTTATATTTATTTTTGTTTTATTTTTCTTATGTTTAATTTGGTTGTAATTTTATAGGTTGATGCCCACATGATGGAATTCTGCATAGGGAAAATGTTGGAAAATTTACAAGGTTTGCCCTTGGATGATGAAAATATGGAGGTGATTGAGAGATAATTCCTAAGATATGTTAATTTTATATAGCCTATGCCTTAAATAAGCATATTATTACTACATTATTGGATATATGGGATGAAAACACATGCACATTCTATCTACCTACTGGTGAGATGACCAGTACATTAGAGGATGCATATAATATTATGCAGTTATCAATCTCTAAGAAATGGATTATATTTTAGGAGGATACTAATATTTGGGCCATATATAAGGCATATATATATTTATCTACCATGGCCATGAGAACTCATTGTATAGGGAATCAGAGTGATATATTATTGACCTTGATTGTGACTGTTGACATTCAATGGTTGTGAAAGTTTTGAGCCATGTTGTTATCTTCATTTGTTATAGTAAATGGGAGTGATGTGTCAATTTATTTAAGCATACATGAGATAGTGAAATACATCAAGGATTATGATACTATGTACTCTTGGGGTCATATAATGCTAGCTCATCTATACAGGGATTTATACTGCTTTACATAAGAGATGTGTAGTGGGGTATTAGAGCATCAACATTATTACATTGATAGGAATATGAGCATATAGATATGAGTAGGATAGTGGCACATACATGAGTTATATGGGCTCATAAATAGGTGTTTATAGAGAGATGGATAGGGATGGTTATGCATCGATGAGGAACACTACATAATGTCAGTAGTTCTTAGACAATTTGATAGCAGGGGATACCATTTTAAGACCCTACAAGGGATACCAAGAATATCTTAAGGATGTTATTTAGTTGATGAATATTAGTGTTATTTTTTGGATACATGACCATTTGTATAATGTATATGAGTGATTTCAGTATGAGGGGGTCATAAGATAGTTCAATGTTGTGCAGAATGTCCCCCTAAAAACTATGATATGGTTGAAGAGTTTATAGGCTCTTGCAAGGCTAGGTAGTATGTCAAGGCCATATATTATCAATATATCTCATATTTCATTAATATATCATGACCCTAATATTTAGATACTAGATATAGATGATGTGGGAGTGACTGAGGCCTACATGGCCTAGTGGAGTTAACATAGATAGGCACCTCTATTTTTGAGAGGTGGGATGATTATGAAGGAGGTACTAGATGCAAATCTGTTGAGGGATATTGATGTTAAGTTAATAACATGTTTATATGTTCTATGTAAATTTGATTATGTGTTTATATGATCAGGATTATGATGATTGTGTGGATACTTTCAAGTTTATGGGATAATAAGTACTAAGAGGTCACCAGTAAATTGACACTATGAAAGTTGACACAACATATCCTTGATGATGTTATGGAGGATGGATTAGTGGAGAGGTCCACCAATGTGGTTGGGGTGAATTCTCATTTATTTTACTAGGTTGGGATAGTGACTATGACATACAAATGAGTTTTAGTAGGTATATATGAGGCACGTGGTGAGTTTCATAGGTGTACCATGCCCATACCTAATGCTCTAGGTAGGGTTAGTAGTCATATAATAAATGACTACATATGACATCATCAAGAGCATGTTGAGTGTATTGCTAAATTGGGAATGTATCAAGAGAGAGAGAGAGAGAGAGAGAGAGAGAGAGAGAGAGAGAGAGAGAGAGAGAGAGAGAGAGAGAGAGAGAGAGAGAGAGAGAGAGAGAGAATATGAACCCATATATCAAGGTCATGTAGAGATATTAAGTCCTTTAGTTCTAGATTTGATGTATCTAAGAGTGAGAGTGAGAGTGAGAGAGTTGGTCCTAGTAGTCATGTTTTCATCATTGAGTGATGTGATATATTTATATTGAAATGAAATTATAATTTGTGTGTGTGTGTGCTGAAGCTTTTAATTACCTCATAGGTGCTCTTTAGTGTTGATGAACACTTCTCATTTAAGGATTCAAAGAATCAAGGGCATGAGTTGTAGTTTGTGACAATTCTATGATGCATGTGGTGGATTAAAAGTAGAGTATGAGAACTGTCCACTATATTTATTTAATTTGGTGGTTGGGAGCCACCAAGGTCTAGATCCTTGTGATATTTCTAGCCTAAATTATAATCTAAATGGATATTAACAATGATTTTTATACTAGGTGAGATTTGATAAAGAAAATAGAAAAAGGTAAGGTATAAAATAGAACGTGATTACAAGTTCCCCTCTCAAATATTATGACAAAGTTCTAGTTATTTGGAGTATACATGACCCAATTTCTGGTGTACAATAGTATAAACTCATATTGTATCACAAACTAGGAAAGCTTCAAAGGAGATATATAAACCACAAGTAATAACCAAGTTTACTTTAAAAGTTTGTTACTGTAACCTGAATAGAATATGTACATCCAAATGCAGAGAAAATAAAATGAAGTATACCTAAGATTAGTTAATCTAGAATTAGAAAAAATTAAGAACCCTATGATAGTAAATTTAGCTCAAAATGTAGATAACCATTCAAATTTAAGATAATAACATGCAATTGAGAGACAACATTGGCTTTCAACAAACTATTCATACAATATTTTTAGAATTCCTTAGTTGTATTAAATGCTCTCTTGTATACAAATTTCTCATAATTTCTCTCTTTACAAAATGGTAACCTTTGCCTATTTATAGGAAACATAGGTGGTATACTAGTTATATTTTCAAAATATACATGTTTATGATAGTGATAGTTGTCCTTAATACAAATATTACAATGCAAAAGGCTTTCTACACCAATTTTGACAAAATGACTAATATATGCTAATAGACTAGCATATATATTACAAAAGAATATTATTTTATTTTACATTGGTGGGTCCCTTGGGCTATTACTTGAGGATGTTCTTCACCTTAGTATATTTTCTCTTATTAGCTCAAAATGTACTATAGGCTTCATCAAACAATCCTCTTCTTGACCTACCAATATGTTAAATTCTTTGTCAATCTTGGATTTAAGTTCCTAAATGCATTGGGCCTCTACAATTTGCTTCCCTAATGTAATGATGATATCAAGGACATTATGATTGTCTTTGATAGGCTAGCCTTGGTTGTCTTTAATATTATAAATGAAGGTACTAACCTTTTGGTTAAACTCTTCATCATCCATTAGGCCTGTGGCATTGGTCTTAGAAGGGTTTACCAATAGTGCCTTTAAGAGCTTCTCCATCCTTATTATTAAGCCTTTGTCCTCCTCCATGAAGCTATTGACACTATCACACCAGTTGCTTAGGTCCAATATGTTATCTTCAATGACTCCTATGAGGGCATGAAAATGCTTCAACTTGATGATCTTGATGCCTTAGACCTGTTTGGTGTTATGAACATTAATCAATTCATTTGCCTGATTTCTAGAGTTTTGCCATTAAATGATTAATAGCTATGCTTTCCCAATTTTATGGGCCAAGGTATTTGATCTAAGATTCAGGGCCTTCAACCATTCAAATGTGTCAAAGGACTTATTTAACAATTTCATTATATCTTCAAGGACTAGAAATGTAACATGTGCTTCTAAGTCTTTCTTCCCCTTTTCTAGATTAGTGATCTTCTATTGTATCCCCTAGATTCCAGCCAAGGTCATTATTGATTGGGCTGCCACCAAACTTGAAAAAACATCTTGATGGATGGCATGTTCCCATAATACCTACCCTTGTATAATATTTAGACCTAAAAACACTTCCACCTTTTGAAAGGTAAACTCCTCAATGCCAACGGTGGCTTTCTTGGTTTTTACCCTTTCAAACCCTATTGTATCTAGATTATACATGATAGTGGCTACTAGTTCAAAGATTTTGGATGTCTCTGGGGTTTCAATCCCAGTTCCAATCTATGCCCCTAGATATTTTATTTTCTTTCCACTTTCTTTATCTTTTTGAACAATTTGTCTTTCCTCTTGCTCCTTCATGAGCTCCTTGATCTAGGGTTTGACATTGTTAAGGAGATCTTCACTTGTAGAGCTAGTAATTACCAGTGAGTGTGATTGGGAAGAAACCTTTTAGAGTTTCCCATAAATGAACCAATCAATAATGATAGGTCTATATATGGGGAACTCATCACTAAATAGATTTACTTTAATGGTGGGATGGGTCCATGTCACCTTTGGTATTTTGGAGGACCTAGAGATAAGGGCCAACTCAGCTTACCTCTTCTTTTGTGTGACAGGGACCAATCCTAATGCCACTTATTATCCCTTATCTTACTCACCTATTGAAGGTCCTTCAACTTGTGCCACCTCAACTGTGGCTCCCTCATCTTCTTGATTAGACCCATAGGTCTCTACAAGTTCCTTGAATAATTCTTCCACCATCTCATATGGTTCTAATGCAACCATATCAATGTGTTCCACTAGGGAATATGGTTTTTGAGGTTGTGATAATAATGAAGGGCCTTCTCCTAGCCTCTTTTACTAGGTTCCTAAATTTGTAGTGATTTCTATTATGGCTAACTTGGAAGTGCACTAGAAGTAGAAGGCAGTAGATGATAATGTAATGGTTTCATTTGTCATCTCTCTCTAGCTAGTTTCTCCTCTCTTTTTAGTTTGTGTTCAAGATTAAAACCATTGTAACTAAACCTAGCAAGGACTTCCTTAAATTTTGAAGCTTTGGTATAAAAATGGTCATATGGACTGACCCTATGTTCATAGGTTACTTTGGTTTGTTGATTTGACTACAAATGAGGGTCAACCTTGTTATTGGGGTCCCATTCCTTTAGGTTATCCTTATGAAAATAGAAGGTGTCCCTATGTCTGGACATGATCTCTAATTATTTATAGTCTTGGATCAAATTTCTCCCAATCAAGAATGGGGAGGGATAAATAATGCCCTTCCTATTCTCCCTACAAATATTATCAATTCCTTGGAATATTTGGTGAGCAATTTCTTACTCAGGTAACTTGAGGGGGACATAAATAGGCAACATGAATGGTTAGGTCATGATCCCTTCTATTTTTGTAATGGTGTAGTCTAGATAGTACCAAATATCTCCCATGATTTCAATATACTTCTTGAAAAGAGGGTGTATCCTGAGCATGGGGTTCCCTATGATGTTCTAAACCAATGTGGGATATATGCAGTCATAAATGAATTACATATGATCCCTATACTTCAAGATGTATGTCTTGGAGTAATGGTGGGATATAGTGATTATGCTGAGAGAGGAAAAATTCTTGATACCAAGAATATGAGTGGATGCCATTAATGAGTCCAATAGATAATCATGGTGAATTATTGGATTGTCCTTCTCTTAATGCCATAAAATTGTCTCCTTAAGTGGATTCTAATCATCTCTCTAATGGGTGGAGTTATCTTCTCCTCCACCATGAAGTAAATGTAAGAAACCCACTTGATGTCTACATATGTTATGGTGGTTGCCCCTGAAGCTCTAAACAATAGGGTCATAATGATCCTAATCCCTTCTCTAAATTGAATGATAGGGATTTTACCATCATGGTTCTTGGTTACATGAGTTCCTTGAATTAACTAAGGTCTCAAGATAAAATCTAGATTATGCTGGGTAGTCCATTCTTTGATGGAGGGGAGGTCTATGTGAGCTCCATGGAGCTTGTTGTAGCCTTCAAAAGCTACTGGGGAAATATATGAAACTCTACTTGACCCTCCTTCTTTTATGATCCAGTCATTTTCTATTCTATAACAAACAAACATGGGTGTAAGGATGTCACTGCAATGTAATACCTTGGGTTTAGTAGTAGCTTGATGAATATTTGTCATTTTAATTATTACCAAGTCCTCAAAATTTCTCTTAGTGACTACCACCCTTTTCTCATTGGATGATAGAGGTTATAGCTCCTCAATTCTAAATAAAATCTTAGACCAATTCTTCATGCCATTATCCAAAGCTCTTATGTCTAATTCATTATCTCCAAAGCACCTCCCTTCATGGTATATATATAAATACATGTCTACCTTTTATTTCCACTATTGCCTTTCCACTTCCATGATCTCAATTACCTTGGAATATGAATGGTCTTCATGCTCAGGATGACACTTCAAGCTTGCTTAATGTATAGGTGTGTCCTTAACAGTCAAGTTTAGAAGCTTTAAGTTAAGGTTTAGTGATTTAATCTACTCTGGTAGGGTTTTTGAGGTTTTAATGGCAAAGGTGATGGATTTCATAAATGTATTCATGTCTCAAATATTATGGATGGCACCACTTATGAAAATCTTATCTTTTTAGGTGCACCAAATATTAGGATTGTCCTTTAGTGCTTACATAGCACTTATGTAGACCTCCTTAAGCTTGTTCCACGACACTCCTATGGGAACCCCTTTGAAAATTAGTCATTGGCTTTTAAATAAAGATTTTTATGTTACCTCATTGGATTATGATCCTAGGATGAATGCAAGCCTTTGATTAAGATATCAGAGGTCCTTTTTGATTGGTTGCTCAGATCTTGGATAACTCAATTATGCTAAGTGGAACATTTTGGATTCCTTAGGAAATGACTAGATGTAGTTCATCCATGTGTTGAGCTATTAGGCTTTTGAGTCCTTGGTTGAAAATTACACCTTCACTTCATACCATTGGATCAATATCAGTGATTTGAGTGAGAACCATCTATCATGATTTATGAGGTCAAAGTTTATTGGTTGAGAGATCGATTGTGGTTAAATTTGATGGTCTCACTAATGTCAAAGGCATCCTTGAAAACATCAAATGATGTGAGCATGAATGTCAAATTCAAGCTTATGAGGTTCTTTTCATTGAATAACAGTGTGTCATGCATCACATTCTTGGTACTCTCAGGACTTCAAGGTTGATGCAGTCCATTGGATCAAGCTAGGTCATGAATGTGAACCATTGGTCATGATCTGAAAGGTCTTCTCTGATTGGCTCAGATTCAGGGGATATTTGATCTCACACTATTGAATCAAGGTCACTAGGTGAACATGGATAGTTAGATCTTTTAAGATGAATGAACATTAAGTTAGTCCATGATGCAGATATGCTTAAGCTAAGGGGATAAATTTATATTAATAGTATTAAAACACACTATGGTCTAAGTTTTAATGTGATAAGCCTAAGGTTTAAACATTTAGAAGGTCCCCTTTTAGACTAAGGATAAAATTTTGGATGGGATTTAAATTGAAGGCCTTGATAACTTCAAAGACATCCTCAAAAATGTCAAATGATAGGATTGAGGTCATCAAAATAAATGATGTAGAAATATTTTTTGTGAATAGGGTTTAGTGCATAGTCCATCCTAGGATGATCTCATACCATTGGATCATGCCTCCAGGGAAGTGAAGACCATTATATCTACATCCAAGTTAAGACATCAAATATAAGCATGACACATGTAGTGATTTAGACTAAAGTTTAGGATCCTTAAGGTGTAATCTATGTTAAACAAACACCAAGACATTTCAAGATTATAACTTCGGCTAAAATTTGATAAGGTCTTAGTCTAAGATGAAAAGGGGCTTGTGGACATAACATTTAACAAGGTTAGGATGGATTTAAAAGGGGGAAGGAACATAAAATGGGACTTAATTATAATTTTATGTCGAGGTTCAGGCATGTTTGAAAACATAACTGAGCCTTAATGTAAAATTAAACTTAGGGTCTTTTTTTTAAAAGGACCAATTCCTGTTAAATTTTCTCTCACAAAAATTTAAATTTGAACCCTTACAATTTTTACTAAGGAACCCTTCCTCCCTCAATGAAACTTGCACTTAGCCATCTAAGGGTAATCATCAATAGGGTTATCTCATAAAGCATAATTAAACATGCAAGGACTCATCCCTTTTTAGTTGGATGATCTTTAAATTCTAAAAATAATAACCTCATGAAAGCTAGACTAGGATACAAATGTTTTGAAACATTTACAAGGGTCCCCATTTTTCAAAGTAGAAAAAAAAATGGGGTATCTTGGTCCCAACAATAATGGCTACTTATAGGGGAAACATAGAAATATGTTAGAAACTAAAAACTCTAGTTTAAACCAACACATAAGTCCTTTATCTCATTTGATCCACATATCATTACTTAGGTCAATTCAATTTTGAAACAAGCTTCAAATGTGAAAAATTCAAATCCTAATGTTAGAGCATAAACATGTTTTGTGTGTGTTTTGATTCCAATTATTGTTTGTCATGAGACTTCAAGGAACAACATCTAGATTCATATCCTTTTGATCATTGCATCTGACTTTAAGCATATTTAAATATTATTTTAAGAATAATTAGTCTTAGTTCAAGGGAGGCTTGGGTATTGCTCTATTACTAGCTAGGCATCCATAGCCTTGATAAAGATAACTTTAGATTCAATCATGGCCTTATTCCATTGCCAGCTAGGCATCCATAGCCCTAATGGAGGTTGCCTATATCACTTTTGACTTTGCATCTTTTGATTTAGCATTAAGTCCCTTTTTGTGTCTTTTTGCCTTTTATCAAAGGTTGGGAGCTAGGATAAGTAGGTTTTAAGGATTTGGTCAAATATTTGCCTTAGGATAATCACCTTTAGCTAAAAACTTAATATCATATAAGGATATGTTTTAAGTGCAAGCATGCATATGCCTTAACTTTTGAACTCTCCTTCCACATACATGATTCTTCTTACAACAGAGATTTGGTCGTAGGTAATGTTTTGGGTTTTTTGGGGGATAACTGACTTCCATGTGAGTCTTTTGAAAGTATCTATATTATAACATAATTTTATATTATAGCCTTAGGTCCTTTTGTGTAGGATTCATGCCCTCACTTGAAATACTTGAATTTTGATCAATTTTGAGAAAGGATAGTCTATAAGACATTATTAAAAAAAGGAGAACAGATAAGTATAAAGGACAAAATTTAAAACAAATAGACAACAAGAAATAAACAAACATAGGCAAATAAATATATACAATCTAAGCAGGAAAACAAAGCAAGAAAGGAAACTAATTAGCCTACCTACTCTAACTCTAAGCAATCTTATAGATGTTATTCTATGAAGACCCCAAGTGGATTGGCAACAAAGTAATGCTTGAGTTATTTCTCATTATTAGACAATGTGAATTCTACTCCTTGAAGTTCTTTTGGCTTGAAAGTGTTGTTTCCTAAGGTCTCTATAATTTGGTATGGGCCAATCCACAATGGTGTAAAATTACGATGCTTACACTTATGTTTTGATTCCTTATCCCAAAGAAGGACTAGGTCTCCTTGTCTGAACACTTTTACCTTAGATATCTTATCAAACCACCTTTTCATAGTTATATTATGCCTACTAAAGTCTACAGATGCCTTGTCTCTAGCATCCTCGATCTGAATGATGTCTAACAACCTAGAATTGGCCAGCTCTTGGATTTATTCCATGTATTCCCTTATGAATGTGAACATGAGTAACTTGAGGGTGATGGAAAATATAGGTTCTTGGTCATACACTAATTGGAATAGTGAAGCCTTGAGTGCCTGCTTGATCCTTATTCTATTAGCCCAGAATGCATACTTAAGGAGATTATGCCATGTTTTGGGCTTGTTTATAGTAGACTTTTTTATGGCCTTCATAATATTCTTGTTGGTAGATTTGAAACCTCCATTTCCTTGAGGATAATTATTAGAGTTAAACTATAAAGAGATGCCATTATCATAATACCATTTGGTCATTTCAATGGATATGAATGCATATCCATTGTCATAAACTAAAGAAACTGGGGTTCTAAATCTAGTGCAAATATTTTCTTCTAAGAAGTTGATCACTTCCTCTATCTTACATTGTTTGGTGGTTATAGCTTCAGTCCACCTTATGTGATAATATATAGTATTTAGGACATATTTATGGCCTTTAGAGGAATTAGGATTAATAACTCATATAAAGTCTAATACCCACTATGTAAAATGTTTGTCTACCATCACAAGCTATAAAGGCATGGCTGCCTTTGGCTCTTTTGTGCTAAAAATATGGCATGAGTGCCACTCTATCACATGTTTTTGAGCATCCTTGAAAATGGTGGGCCAATAGTACCTAGCCTTGAGAATATTTTGGGTTGTGGTTCTCCTTGAAGGATGTCCACTACCTAACTTTTCATGAAAATTAGACATGATTTGAGAAGCCTGTTCTTTAGACACACACCTTAAGTAGATCCCTTCAAAGTTATTCCTATAAAGGACTCCATATTTGATGAGGTAATGGGATGATTTTAGCCTTAAGGATATCCTTTATTCTCTGGTGAGTCCTAGGGGACAACTTCCTTTGATGAGAAGATGTATTAAAAAGTCATACCATTCATTGGGATGGAAGTTTTGTTGATCCACTTTCATGACATGGTGTTTGGGATTAGCATTAGAAATCATCTAGACCAAGTCCTAACATTTCACCAATTTGGAAATCTTCATCTCTATATCATACTCTTTTAGGATTTCCATCCACTTGCCTCTTCTTTCCCCAATCTCTTTATAAACTAGCATAAGCTTTATAGTTGGGTCTAGTAAAATGGCATGCACCTTATTTCTAAGGATGTAATGCCTAAATTTTTTCACTGCCTTCACTAGTGCATAGGCCTACTTATCAATAGAGGAATAGTTTACCTCTAAACTTTTGAAATTAGTTCTCATGAAGGCTATAGGGTTGTCATTTCCATCCACATTTTGAGTCAAGACTATAGCCATGGTGTGGTCAAAAGTAAATGTATACAAGTAAAAGTCCTTTGAGAAGTCAAGACTTATCAATATTTGGGCTTGAATGATTACCTTTTTTATGTTAGCAAAATATTTCTTGGATTATTCATCCCAATAAATTTTAGAATCTTTCTTAAGTATATCATTCATAGGTTTGACAATCTCAGCAAATCCTGAGATGAAATCCCTCATGAAGTTAATTTTACCAAAGAATGACTTTAGTTTCTTTCAACTATTGGGTATCTCAATATTGGAAATGGATTCCACTCTCTTAGGATCTATGGAAATACCTTCTTTAGTGATGACATGCCCCAATAATTTTCCTTCAATGACACAAAATTATTTTCTTGGGGTTCAAAGATATACCATACTTCATGCACCTTTCAAATACTTGCTTTAGGTGCATGAAATGGTCTTCTCTATTCTTGGAGAACACTATAAGATCATCCATGTATATGATGATTCATATGCCCACTAGACCTTATAAATCATGTTCCATGGCCCTTGGAAAGGTGGATCCTACATTAATCAATCCAAATGCATTATTTTGTAAGCATGTTTTCCCCACTTGGTAGTGAAAGTTGTCTTCATCCTATCTTCATGAGTAATAAGCACTTGGTTTTATCTAGAAAATCCATCCAAAAAGGACATCATGGCTGATCCTGAAACAATCTGGATGACTTGGTCAAGAGAAGGTAGGGTTAATTATCCTTTTCAAATTCTCTATTCAAATTTATAAAGTCTATACACAATATTATTTCCCCACTCTTCTTTCTGACTGAGACCAGGTTGGCAACCCAAGTGGAGTGCCTAATAGGAAACACAATCCTTGCATCCAACAGCTTCTTAACCTCTTTAAATATCATGGGCTCCAAGACAGGTTGACAAGTCTTTGCTTCTTCCTAAAGGGTTTAGAATTTTCCTTGAAAGGTATAGTATGAGTAACAACACTTGGATCAAATATTTTTAGATCTTCATAAAACCAAGCAATTACATCTTTATACTTTGTAAGTAGCTCCCTAGCTTTTTTTCCCCCATTTCAATGCAATCTTTTCCTATATTTACTTGTTGGGGTTGATCATGTGAGCCAAGATCCACTACATGATAGTCCTTGCCATTTACCTTGGTCACATTTGGTATTTCAGGAATCTTGTCATGATCAAATAGCCTTTCCAATGAGATTATCCCTTTAGGTATATTATTGTCATTTAGTTGGATTATTTTACCATTAAGCTCCCTTTTAGAAGAAATTTCATCAGCATCATCAATGATGTGAGCTTTAAAGGCCCCAAAATTGGGCATGAAATCTAGAATGTTTTTATCATCATTGAAGACTTGAAAATGATTCACATTATCAAGTAATGAGGGGGATTGTACTAGCTCAATATTGAGATTAGGTGAATCATGATTGGGCATAAGGTTAGCTACAGTAAAAGCCAGCTTATCAGCATCTTTATTTTCTTCCCTAGGGATAGACATGATGTTGAAAGCATCAAACAATTCCATCAAGTCCTAAACTCTAAAATTTTACCTCTTAAGGTAAGATATCTTGCATTGGTACTTGATATTTACTTGATTTACCACCAATTCATAATCCCCATAAATAATAAGTTCCCTAGATTTATGCTTAATAGCAAGTTACAATCCTAGAATGATAGATTCATACTCAGCCACATTATTGGTGAATGGGAATTATAACCTATAGGATGTATGATATTACCTTTTTATAGGGTCTATCAATACAATACCATCCCTTGATCTTGATTTTCACCTAACACCATCAACATACAAATTCCATAGGCCAAGTACAGGAGGAGGGTCTTTGGAACTAGGCTCTTTTATAGTCTCTAAAGTGAAAACTCTTATATCAAAGTCAAGGAAGTTTACCTTTTCATTGACATCATTGTATTTTTTATCATGTGTCTCATCCTTGGTTCTCTTTCTACTCTTATTTTATTTGGCACACCTTTCTAAGGCAACCATAAGTGGGATAAGTTAGTATAGATGTATCCATTCAAGGCCTTAGACCATTCTCTACTCAAGAGAAATCCATAAGCACTGGGAATATCCACCACTTATATGTCAATGAATTACTAAACCCTTGGTTCATTATCCAACTACATATGTAAATTAAATAACTCCCTAATGACTTTGACTCTTGACTTATCCAATTGTGTGACCACCCTATTAGACTTGATTGGGGTCAACCCAAGTTTTTCACATATCCCAACAGGCATGATGTTGGTTGAGGCTCCAAAATTTAAAATGAAATTATATACATTATTCCCAAATATCCTAACCATAAGCAAGAAGGGTGGGGACTCTCATTTGGTCACTTGCATAGTCACATTTACACTATCACTCTTAGGAGGCTTCCTAGGTTTCTTAGACAAGGATTCCAAGAGTAAATCTCTTTGTTCTATAATTTGAGTTATCTCATGTAGAGTAATATTGGCTTTGATATTTTGTATATCTTTGAAAATGTTGTAACCAATTTTTCATGAAGGTTTAGCTATAGGTTTAGAAGAATTTCCCTTAGGTGGTTTAGGGTCATCCCTTGATGTAGTGTTTGGAGGAGTCTTATAATTATTAGGGGGGTTGAAGTAGTTAATGGTTATTTTAATTCTCTATTTCTCATAGGGTATGTCTTCAAGATTTTTAGAATGCTTGAATCTCTTCAGAGATATTCTCAATATCATTATCCTCTTGGAAAGGGAATTGAAATGTCTCTACCATGTGTACGTGGTCAGATGGCTTGGATCTAATAGAACTTGTAGTAGTATCTTTATTTGGGACTACTTCAAATGTGTCAAGCTCTTCTTGGAAAGATTCAAAGGCTTTTCATATCTCAATTCAATCAATATCACCATGTTTAGAGGTAGCATGCACCCTAAAATAGTCTAGAAAGGTAATATCAGTGAGATTAATATCCATGGTCTTCTTGCTAGAGGAAGGATCATTGGCTTTATTATTGTAGAAACTATCATTCTAAAATATATTTCCAATCCTGTTGAACTTTTGGAAGGTGAAGTTCCTTATAGAGTTGTAATTAGCATTGCCAACTTAATTTTACAATTGCAATAAATATGTGTTGAGCTTCTAGACCATCTTTAGTAAAGATTTATTCTCATTATTTAGGGTCTCAAAATTTTGTGCTTAGTTATTAATAGTACCATTGATTGGTACTAAATCCTTTTGGTCATTAGTGTGATATTACTTAGTAACTTAATGACTCAAGAAACTTAGGTTATTATTAGGAACAAAATGGATAGTAGGTAATACATTCAAAGTAGGGAGTTGGTTTAGTGCTAGAGCATTTTGTTTATTATTTGGTAAAAAATGTAATGTAGGCATATGAGGATTAAAATTTGGGACATAATAAGCCATCTATCCTTGAGGGTGAATTTGGTCACTAATAAACACTACTTTAGAATAATCTTGGGCCAATGTGTTGATAGTTGGGAAAGATATTCTTAGAAACACAAAAGTCATGGGGTTTACTACATCTTTTTAAACTTCTAAAGTTAAAGCCTCATTAGGTTTTTGTGGATCCATGGTTTAGCTAAACATATTTTGTAACCTAGCATTGAAGGATATAATGGGATCATTTACATCTCTCTTAATGGTTGTAAATTAGTGATAAATGACATAAGGGCTTATGATCTTCCCAAATTGATCAATAAAGATAGTGTCAAAATTATTCCATGAGCTAGTAAAATTTTTAGGAAAATTGAGGAACCATTCATATGCAACATATTTGAATGTAAAAAGAAATAATCTATAAGCTACATCTTCATGGATGATATTTAATAACCTTAAGGTAGCCTTGAAATATTTAGCATGTTCTTATATAATTAAAACACTAGTTAGACTAAATATTGGCAAGTACCTTTTAGGATTATGAGACAAGTCATGAACTACACCTGGTACATTGATGGGGGAACTTCTAAGCCATGCCATATCTAGATGAAAATTGAATGCATGAACCCCTTTTAAGGGTGAAGATGGTAGAGAATTGGAATGCCTACATCTTCCTCTATCTTTCCTAGTTATTCTATAGGTCTCTATCTTGAGAAAGGGCTCTCTTGTCTCTGAATATGATTTGGTCCTAATCCTTGGCAATTCCACCTTGAAGATTAAGGATCTTATTTGAAATATGGTGTAACAAGTTAGAATTCACAAAGAACTATAATGAACCTACACATTAAGCCTATTTTTTTGAATATTTTCTTGTAAAGGGACAAAGAACACCAATATTTGACTAATTAATCTCAAAGATGTGATGAATTATGCAAATATGGCCATTCTTTGTAACCTATGACTCAAATAAACTCAAGATTCACCAAGAATTATTAATCTTCAACCAAAATAAATTGTTCTAATTTAAAATACTATGAATTCTTAAATCTTGAAGCTATCTTTACTAGAATTTAACTATTTCCTTATAGAGAACAAAGATATTTGCCTTAAAAAGTACAAAGATAGGTGAGAAACGACCCATATCAAGGATCTTTGCACTTAGAGTGAAGAATCACTTATAAGGGTTAATAATCCTTTAAATTTAACATGGGGAATATCATAATTGACCCCTAGGCCCTCCTTCTATTGCCAATGGGAGATTCTTATTGATTCTTCTAATTGCCTCATACGTGCTCTTTAGTGTCGATAAACACTTGTCATTTTAGGATTCAAAGATTCCAAGTCATGAGTTGCAGTTTGTGACAATTCTATGATGTCTATGGTGGAATAGAAGTAGAGTACAAGAACTATCCACAATATTTATTTCATTTTGTGGTTGGGAGCCACTAAGGTCTAGATATTTGTGATATTTATATCCCACAAGTTAATCTAAATGGATATTAACAATGATCTTTAAACTAGGTGAGATTTGATAAAGAAAATAGAAAAAGGAAGGGTAAGGCAGAAAAGAGAACATGATTACAAGTTCCCTTCTCAAATATTATGACAAAGTTCAAATTACTTTGAGTATACATGAACCAATTTATGGTGTAAAATATTATAAACTTAGATTTCATCACAAACTAGGAAAGCTTCAAAGGAGATATATAAACCACAAGTAAGAACCAAGTTTACTTTAAAAATTTGCTACTGTAACCTAAATAGCATATGCACATCCAAATGTAGAGAAAATAAAATGAAGTATACCTAAGATATTTTCAATTAATATTTTTGGTTGAATATTTTGTTGATCAGCGTACTGATAAACAAAATAGGTCTAATCATCCAAAGTAGGAAGATTCTGATAATCAGAAGGGGACTAATCTCTGATAATCAGAGAGAGATCCCACTAAAACAATAAAAGAGAGTCCCTTATATAGCCTCTTCAAGAAGGAATTGGGAATAATAACACATCATGTTGCATTGAATTTTGTTAACAAGACATGCTAGAATTTAGGGGCATTTACTCATTTGCTTTTCTCAATGTAGAGAAATGGGTCACGCTATTAAGAGTTTGCATCTTTCAATATCCATCTGGCGGTCTACTTCTAGAAACATATCTAATGCACAAATGTTTTTGGTCATTCCTCCTTTTTTGGTTATTTGAATCAGGTCCTCGATTCAATTCAATGCTCTATTCCTTAGTTGCTTCCTACTGGTCTTTTGAGAACCCTACAGAAGATGACACTTGGTAGCTTCTGCTACATTTGATACTGTGTCTCAATAGATGACACATGGCGGCTTCTGTTGTGACATTAAAGATGACACATGGTATCATAGCGGGTTTTCTATTTCTTTAAACTTTTATTTTGGAGGAAAAGGTCTGAAGGAATTCTTTCAGACAATTTGTTTTGGAGGAAAAAGTCTAAAGGAATTCTTTCAGACAATTTATCTTAAGGAATTGTCTCTTTATCACTTTTACTAGGGGAACTTTTTTGAAGGAAATCCATTTTCTCTTTTGGCCTTTGAATTGGTCTATTTTCCCCCTTCCTACCCTTTGTAAGGGATGTTTGAGCTCCAAATTAACCTTTTAGGTTTTTACAATAGTTCACTTCAGCTTCTGAGTGTCCTCTGAAAGGGTTGTTTTTCCCTTAGAAATTTGCCTTAGTCGATTTTATGTGAATCTCAAATTGTGACACATGGCAGCATCCATTGTGAAATAGGTAAGGACACATGGCAGCATCCATTGAACTTGTAGAAGCTTTGGATGCCTTTTGAGTGTCTTGCAGAAGATGACACTTGGCAGCTTCTACTGCATTTTGGAAACACTATAGAACCATGTGGGATTCATTTTAGATTCATGCAGACAATGCCACTTGGCATGTTTTGCTTAACTTATAGAGGACATGTGGTAGCATCCACTGAGTTCTGTCAAATTTTTGTTTCCTTCCTTAGTCACTTTTGCCATAGAAATTCCCTCTGCAAGGGCACTTATGTCTTTGACACTTGGGGTACTCCTTTGAACTTGTTGCTTGAATAGACCGATTGAACCAACTTTGGTTCAACGGTTCAATGGTTCATTCCCTTATTTTTATTGACTGCTTGAACCAAGATTCTTTGATATAAGCCTCATTGAACCTGTTGAACCTTTTGAACTTTGAACTAGTCCTAAAAATGACTAAGTGTCAGAAACTTGTTCTTTTGATTGAACTTGCTTGTAGAAGCCTTTGAACCTGTGAACTATTAGGCCGTCACTTCCTTGTTCTTTCTAAGCTCTTTGATCTTCATCGCAATGGTTAAACCTTTGAACCTGTGAACTCGTTGAACCCTTTAGTTCAAGGTTCAATGGTTCAATTGGTTCATTATTTTTATTTGGCTAAGTCCATTTGATCTTTTTGAACCAAACGCGTTGAACCTATTGAACCATGACAAATGTGCTTAACTCTTGCTGCTGATGTTGAAGCTTTGAACCCATTGAACCTATTGAACCAAAATGGTTCAACGTTCAATGGTTCAATGGTTCAATCCTTGCGTAGAAGCTTGCTGATGAACTCTTTTGGTTGAACCTTGTCATTGAACAAACTTTGAAATTGCCTAAGTGTTGAGAGCTTGCTTCTTTCTTGTAGAGTCCATAGAAATCAACTTGTGAAACTCGTAGAACTTGGCCTACAGAGTCTGTGGATTCAAGCCTATAGAGTCCATAGATTCAAGCATGTAGAGTCTATATATTTCTGAGAAGCTTGAAAAATGGGGAATTTGAATGCTCAGAACAAATTTTGAGAAGGGAAGAGATTATTTTGGTCTGTTGAACCAAAATAGTTCACATGTTGTCCCAAAAATGAGAAGTCTATTTTTGGGGACAACAGCTGGCTCTAGTTGGAGAACTTCTATCAATTGTAAAAAAGAATTAAAGGGAGTAGAATCTAGAATCTCCAGTGTCTTCATGTGTACCATTGGGCTATGGATTAATGTTACCTAGAAATGGAAGGCATCAAAAATGGAAAACAAACAAAACAAAATAGAATTAAAAACTATACAAATATACATATGTATAAATGAAATGATCTGATACTTCAAGAGTTGAATTGTTTCAGATGCTGCCCACTATGAGGTAGAGAAAAGAGTGTGCCATCTTGATATTTTAGAAAAAATTTGTTTTCACCATTGTGTTGATGAATTATAAATGGACCTCTCCAAAGGGAGTCAAACTTTCCATGCATCCTTTTTGGTTCTCTCCTTTTGTCCCACAATAGGACTTGATCCCCAATCTGGAAATCATGATTTTTGACCTTCTGATCAAAGAGTTTCTTTACCAGACTTTGATGAGCAGCAATTCGGTCCACCACCATGGTTCTCTATTCATCCAGCTTAGTTAGGCACATGATTCTTTTTTCAAGAGAGCTTTCATATGTCTGATCTTCAATTGCCTTTGCCGATTTCAAGGCTGACATTTCTAAGGTGATTGGTATCTCAGCATTGATACCATAAAGAATTTGAAAAGGAGACATATCAAATGCCCTCTTTGGTGTGATTTTGTCTGCCCATAGAGAATCAATCAATGCTTTATGCCATGTCCTTTGATTGTCATCTGCTAGCTTCTTGATGATAGTCACCAGGTTTTTATTGCTTGATTCAACTTGTCCATTCCCTTATGGAAAATAATCAAAAGAGTAAGAGAGTGTAATTCCATAATGGAAACAAAATTGTGTAATCTCTTGGGAGGTGAAACAAGCTACATTGTCAGTAATAATTTTGGTTGGAACTCCAAACCTAGAAATGATATTCTCTTTGAGGAAATTGCATACAACTTCTGAAGTATCATGCTTAGTTGGGATTGCTTCTACCCACTTGGTGAAATAGTCAGTTACTATAATGACATAATCATGTCCAGCACTTGAAGATGGGTTTATAGTCCCAATAAAATCAATCCCCCATTATTGGAAAGGTTCTTCTATGATCACTAGCTTGAGAGGCAGGGCAGCTAACTTGGTTCTTCCAATAAATTGCTAGCAGAGTTCACATTTTCTCACCCACTTATATGCATCTTGGAAAAGAGTTGGCTAGTAATAACTAGCTCACAAAATCTTGTGAGCAGTTATAAGAGCAAAAAAATGTCCTCCATAGGCTAGATTGTGGAAATATTTCAAAAGTTAGCTTTGTTGCTCTTTGTCTACATAGTGAAGGAATACTCCATCTATGCTTTTCTTATACAAACCATTATCCCAAAGGACAAAATTGGCAGCTTTCAACTTGATAGTCCTCCTTTCTTTATAAGACAAATGAGTAGGACATTCACCATAAGTAAAGAAATGAGCAATACCTAAATACCACTCATTGGTAGTAGAGATAAAAAGGATTGTTGGTGTATCTTCCACTTCAGCTTCTTCATGTTATGTATCTTTTGGCTTGTTGTCAGCAATTAATTGGCATAGGCCTTTTCCCCTAACCAGCTTTGTTGGCTTGATGTCTAGATCAAACTCTTGGATCTTTGAAATCTAATTACCTCTTTTTGTGCCAAACTCTTGCTGAGTTAATATGGACTTGACTGTAGTGTTAGGAACTAAGGTAATAGTGTGTGAATTTAGGATATAGAAGTGGAAATGTTTGACTGCTTTCACCAGTGCATAAGCATGATTTTCTACATTTTAATACTTCATCTCATGGGTTTTGAGAGGGAAACTCATGAAAGAAATGGGAGATTCTATACCTTCCTTGTCCTGTTGAACAAGAATTGCTGAAAGCATATATTCAAAAGCATAGCTATCTATGATGAAATTTTTATTGTAATCTGGACAAACCAAGGTAGTGGTGTGGGCAATGGTAGTCTTGATATCCTGAAATGCTGAATTGCCTTTTTTAGTCTAGCTGAAGGTGGTCTTCCCTTTCATCATGTTCACAATGTGTCTAGTCTTCTCAGCAAATTTGGGGATGAACCTCTGTAAGAAATTCATCTTTCTGAAGAAAGAGTGAACAACATTTTTATTTGTAGGCAAATTAAGCTCTTGAATAGACTTGACTCTGTCTGAGTCAATATTTATGCCTTATTTAGACATAATGTGTCTGAGGAGTTTCCCCTCTGTTACTCCAAAAATAGACTTCTTAGGATTCAAGGAAATACCATTCTGGTGGCAGCGCTCCAACACTTGTTATAAGTGGTGTACATGATCAAAACAATGCTTTTAAAAGATAGTAAAGTCATCAAGGTATACCACTATGATTTTACCCATCTCATCTTTGAAATCTAGGTCCATTGCTCTCTGAAAGGTGGCACTAGCATTTAAACAAAACAAAAGGCATCTTTTATATGCAAATGTACCCAAAGGTGTGGTGAATACAGTCTTGTGTTGGTCTACTTCACCAAATTTAACTTGATTATATCCTGAGAAGCCATCTAGCATTGATAACATCTCTGAACCTGTGACTATTTGAAGCACTTGATCCATGATTGGCAAAGGGTAATTATCTTTCAGAGATGACTGATTTAGATTCCTGAAATCTACACAAATGCAAATTTTACCACTCTTCTTCCTTATAGGCACTATGTTTGCAATCCATGTGGAATGATGGATTGGGAAGATGTTTCTATCATTTAACATTTTTTGTATCTCAGACAGAATAGTACCTAATATTTTTAGATTGTACTGTCTATATTTTTACTTATAGGGCATTGAGTCAGCCTTGAGAGGAATATCATGGTGGATTTCATCAAGTCTAAGAGACTTCAGGTCGTCATAAGAATATGCTAAGACATCTATGTATTGACAGAGTAAATTGGTGAACTTGAATCTTTTTTTAGGGGTGCAACACTTACCAATGTTAACCATCCTAGGATTTTCTTTAGTAGTCAAATTTACTTGATCGAATCCATGAGAAAAGATTGAATCTATTTGCTATTGTTTGATGAATCTATCATGCCTATCAAATAGTTTCTCAAGAGAAATCAAGCCTTTGGGAATTTTTTTTCCTTTCAGCTATAAGAATTCTTTATTTATATCTAAACTAGATTCAGAGGCTGATTCATACTTCTGAGATTCACTACCTTCAAAACGTAGTTGTTCAAAATTATCTTTTCATTCTAATAAGGAAATTATTTGATGATCGTCATTGAATACTTGCAAATGACCAACATTGTCAGGAACACTTGGTCTACAGACTAGCTCAATAGTATGATTGTCTTCCTTGAAATCTCAGTGAGCAACTAAGAGAGTTCCTAAAACAGTAAGTGCATCAGCTCTATCATTAGATTCCCTAGGTATGGCAAAAATGTTGAAAGCATCAAATCTTTCAATTTGGTCCCAAACCAAGTTACGATAGTGGCATAATCTTTCATTCTTGGTTTGGTATAAGTTTCTCACCTGACAAACCACTAATTCAACATCCCCTTTGGCATGAAGAAACTTGATGCCTTTGTCTTGAGCAGCCTTCAATCCAAGCAACAGAGATTCATATTTAGCTGTATTATTAGTGTTGCTAAATTGTAATTTGTAAGATGAAGGAAACATATCTCCTTGAGGAGATATCAACACAATCCCAACTCCCAAACTGGTAGAGGAGCAGCTACCATCAAATTCTAGAATCCATACCTCATTAGATATTAATTTTTCTTTAGACTTTCCTTCATTAGAGAGGGAGGGTCCTTCTTCATTTGTATTACAACCTACTAGTTCTTCTGCTATTCTAGTTGAACTAATTTCTAAGTTGACACTTTCAAGAATTTTATCAGATGTTCATGCACTTCATCTGTAGATAGAAAGTAGTTACCCATACCTAAGGATTCAAAAAGAATTTGAGCTTCAAGGACTGATGTTTGGGTATCCACGTATTTTGCCTCCTTTTTAGGGAGCAATCTCTTCATTACACCTTTGACAGGGATTCTTGCCTTAAATAGGTCCATGCTTAGTTCTCCTCCCACATCTTTGTAGAAATTTCATCCAAGCAAAATGCCATAGGATGTTGGGATGTCAGCCACCAAGATAGTCATCTTGATTCTCTTGTCTAAAAAGGCTACAAATGTAAATTGGGCATCTTTGATTTGTCCCAACAATGGTACTTTCTTATTTTCCATGGAGAAACATCTCCCAAATGTCTTGGTTAGTGTGAGGCCAAGAGATTCAGCTACTTTAGTAGGCATAACATTATCAGATGCCCCTGAGTCTATAATACAATTACTTAGCTTGTGACCATTTATTAACATAGAAACATAGAAAGGTTCTATTTTCCCAGGGGCGGTTGGAGGAGTAATGACAAGATTATTTGGAATGGGCATGTTCTTTTGGGAATCAAGAGTTACCTTTTTAGCTTCTTGTCTTGCAGGGATGGTTTGGTTCATGACACATTGGACCAACTTATCCAATTGATCAGGATTAGACTGCAAATATTCAAATTCAAACATTTGTATTTTGGTCTTTTTGACATGATCAATTATGTCAAATGGCTGAATTGGATTAAGAAGAAGAAGGTATTTCAACCTTTTGGGTTCTAGGAGGGATAGGAGGAGGGTTGGTTTGTGAAATTGAAGTAGAAGGTGAAGGTGAAATTGATGTACTTACCTTTTGGGTGATCACCAGATCTTTTGACTGGAAAGGCAGAGTGGTTCCATGCTTAGCAATTGTAATTGATGGTTGAGGTTGCTCTTTTGTCTTCCCTTTATCAACTTTCTGGATTGATTGGTTCTTGGACCTAGTAAACACTGCATATGATCCATCAAAAGCTTCTCCTTTGCTTTTAGGTTCATCCTGGTAGTTTAGAAAACCAACTGATTCTTCTTGATTTTCTACAAGGAGATCACCATCATTTTCTTGATTCAATTTAGGCTAGAAAGATAACTCTAATTCTACTTCAAGATATCCCATTGTTGAATTGGTTGTAGGAGCTTCCAAGGCATGTTTCCCTTATGGGGGAGGAAGATGATTTTGTTGCCCTTGATTCCTAGCAGCATTGCCCTGATATGATTGATTTGTAAATGTCCTTCTTGGCATATCTTTGTATGAAGGAGTAGAAGATATTCCTTGTGCCATTTGCGTTTTGAGAGAAAGCAACTCATTTTCCAACTTTTGCACCATTGGATCTATGGTTCCTATAGATGAATATTCAAAAGATGATGAGGGTCTATTTTTATTTGGATCTCTTCTTATCTTCCCTACTAAGATGAGATCATCTTATACCTTAGTGGTCAAATGTTGAGCTACATCAAGATCTATTTGACCAATATGTCTCAAAAGAAAACTTACTTCAGGTAACTAAGAATTAATGAAGAAGCTTTTGAGATTCTTAGCTATAGGTTGAGTAATTATAGGAATTCTATTCCTCAATTTGTCAAACTTGGCTATGAAGTCCCTCATTAGTTCATGAGGTTCTTTCTTCATCCGTGTAAGTTGAGTCAGAAGTGCATGTGCATATTCTATAGGTTTGAATATGGCTTCAAACTTAGCTTTGAGGGTATTCCAATCAGTTACTGACCGAGCTTGTAGATGATAAAACAAATCTACAACAACACCTTGTAATGTTTCTACAAATAGCCTAATTGCTACATCTTCAAATTCTACTCCAATTATGCCACAGGCTATGCTGAAGGTTGCAATGTGTTCATCAGGATAAACTTTCCCATCACCATAGAATTTAGGGAAATTCTTCTTTGAACTGTGTGGAAGCTCATGTAGAGGTGGAGTAAGATTGAGAGGACCAAAAGAATTACCCCAGGGGCCTTGAGCTACCATTATATTACTATTAAAAGGAGGAATAACAAATCTCAGAGGAGTAATTATTGGCAAAGCTTTATCAATAGCAGAAGTGGATACTTCGTTTGGCAATGGAGATCTGACTTTAGTAGGAGGAAAGATCTTGGTTCGTTGGAGGTGAGATGGTGAAGAAAATAGATCAAAATTACTTTGTTGTACCAACTCAAATATAGGGTCAACAATACCTTTATCCCTTTGGCTTTATGTATACCTTGAATCTGCTAGATTGTGAAACAAAAATGGAAAAGAATTGACCTTGCTTTAGTTTGAAGCTTGAGGCTTTAAACTGCACGTTCTTTCCCAATTTGTGTGGAGGTGAATGGTAAGGTTATAATAATAATGGGTAAAACACAGAAATAGAATGGAGTCTATAATGGATAATGGTAGAGACTGATTCCATCTAAAACTTGAGGTTTTAGAATGCACATAACTATATCCCCAGTGGAGTCACCAAAAACTGTTGGTTAAATATTTTGTCGATCAGCATACTGATAAACAAAATAGGTCTGATCATCCAAAGTAGGAAGATTGGTCAGCCAAATGTGTAGTTTTACCACATCAAAAGGGGACTAATCTCTCCTCTCATCAAGGGGAGGTTCCCTATATATATATATATATATATATATATATATATATAAACAAAAAATAATACTCAAGGGTAGGAAAAACCATCCATCTCTCTTTTTTTAGAGATGATGCATGCAAATCAAAAGAGAAATATTAAGGATAGTGACAAAAAGCACTCCTCTTCTTTCAGAAGTACTATGCAGCAAACCACAAGAATCTTCTTGGTAGTAATCACAAAATGTAACCAAGGACGTAATAACTAGCAAATTGAGATGTAGCACAAAGTCTCCACTTGAATTTCCCAAGAGTGAGATAAGAAGGAAAATGAGAGCACCAATTCATCCCAAGGTCCTTTACATAGAAAAAAAAAGAAAACACACTAAAGAAAATTATGGAGGCAAAAAGTCTTTCCAGAGTTGGCTTTAGGACACCTTCCTGACTACTTTCACTAATTCTACTTGTTGAATTAAAGGAAAATAAAATATATTAAGGAAAAAGACATAAGAATAGTTTCCCCAACAACAAAGATATCATAGCACAAAGCATGAAAAGTCACTTGCTTTCTTATTCCAATAACAAAATATGATCAACAATCTGAGCTCAAAGTCTCAGTAATGCCTTTCAATTTGGGCAGAGTTTTGTTTCTAATAATCAGAGAGAGATCCCACTAAAACAATAAAAGAGAGTGCCTTATATATCCTCTTCAAGAAGGACTTGGGAATAGTAACACATCATGTTGCATTGAATTTTGTTAAGAAGACATGCTGGAATTTGGGGGATTTTACCCATTTGCTTTTCTCAATGTAGAGAAACAGGTCACGCTATTGAAAGTTTGCATCTTTCAATATCCATCTAGTAGTCTACTTATAGAAATATATCTGATGTGCAAATGTTTTTGGTCATTCCTCTTTTTTTGGTTATTTAAATCAGGTCCTTGATTTAGTTTGATGCTATATTCCTTAGTTGCTTCTTGCTGGTCTTTTGAGAACCCTGTAGAAGATGACACTTGGTAGCTTCCACTGCATTTGATATTGTGTCTCAATAGATGACACGTGGCGGCTTCCACTATGACATTGAATATGACATGTGGTAGCATAGCGAGTTTTCTATTTCTTTGGAATTTTATTTTAGAGGAAAAAGTCTAAGGTAATTGTCTCTTTGTCACTTTTGCCAGGGGAAATTTTCTAAAGGAAATCCCTTTGCTCTTTTGGCCTTTGAATTGGTCTATTTTCCCCCTTTCTGCCCTCCACAAGGGCTATTTGAGCTCCAAATTAACCTTTTGAGTTTTTTCAATGGTTCACTTTAGCTTTTGAGTGTCCTCTAAAATGGTTGTTTGTCCCTTGGAAATTTGCCTTAGTCAATTTTATGTGAATCTCAAATTGTGACACGTGGCAGCATCCATTGTGAAATAGGTAAGGACATGTGGCAACATCCATTAAACTTGTAGAAGCTTTGGATTCCTTTTGAGTGTCTTGCAGAAGATGACACTTGGTGGCTTCCACTACATTTTGGAAACACTATAGAACCATGTGGGATTCATTTTAGATTCATGCAGATGATGCCACTTGGCGTGTTTTGCTTAACTTATAGAGGACACGTGGTAGCATCCGCAGAGTTCTGTCAAGTTTTTGTTTCCTTCCTTAGTCACTTTTGCCATGGAAATTCCCTCCACAAGGGCACTTGTGTCTTTGATGCTTTGGGTACTCCTTTAAACTTGTCACTTGAACCGATCGATTGAACCAACTTTGGTTCAACGGTTTAATAGTTCATTCCCTTGTTTCTATTGACTGCTTAAACCAAGATTCTTTGAAACAAGCCTCATTGAACCCGTTGAACCTTGAACCCATTGAACCTTGAACTAGTCCTAAAAATGACTAAGTGTCATAAACTTGTTCTTTTGATTGAACCTGCCTATAGAAGCCTTTGAACCTGTGAACTATTAGGCTATCACTTCCTTGTTCTTTCTAAGCTCTTTGATCTTCATCGCACTGGTTAAACCTTTGAACCTATGAACTCATTGAACCCTTTGGTTCAAGGTTCAATGGTTCAATCAGTTCATTATTTTTATTTGGCTAAGTCCTTTTGATCTTTTTGAACCAAATGCGTTGAACCATTTGGTTGTTGAACTTGTTGAACCATGACAAATGCGCTTAACTCTTGTTGCTGATGTTGAACCTTTGAACCCATTGAACCCGTTGAACCAAAATGGTTCAAGGTTTAACAGTTCAATGGTTCAATCCTTTCTTAGAAGTTTTCCGATGAAATCTTTTGGTTGAACCTTGTCATTGAACCAACTTTGAAATCACCTAAGTGTTGAGAGCTTGCTTCTTTCCTGCAGAGTCCATAGAAATCAACCTGTGAAGTTCGTAGAACTTGGCCTGCAGAGTCCGTAGATTCAAGCCTATAGAGTCCATAGATTCAAGCTTGTAGATTCTGTAGATTTTTGAGAAGCTTTAAAAATGAGGAATTTGAATGCTCAAAACAAATTTTGAGAAGGGAAGAGATTATTTTGGTCTGTTGAACCAAAATAGTTCACATGTCCCAAAAATGAGAAGTCTATTTTTGGGGACAACAAATATATCATTAACACAAATTAAAAACCCTATGATAGAAAATTTATCTCAAAATGGAGAGAACCATTCAAATTTAAGACAATAACATGAAATTGAGAGACAACATTGGCTTTCAACAAACTATTCAGACAATCTTTTTAGAATTCTTTAGTTGTATTAAAAGCTCTCTTGTATATAAATTACTCAGAGTCTCTCTCTTTAAAAAATGGTAACCTTTGACTATTTATATGAAACATAGGTGGTATACTATTTATATTTTCAAAATATCCATGTGTATGATAAGGATAGTTATCCTTAATACAAACATTACAATGTAAAAGGCTTTCTACGCCAATTTTGACAAAAGGACTAGTATATGCTAGTAGACTAGCATATATATTACAAATGAATAGTATTTTATGTTACATTGGTGGGTTCCTTGGGTTACTACTTGAGGATGTTATTCACCTTAGTATATTATTCTCTGATTAGCTCAAAATCTACTGCAATATTCATCAAACAATCCTCTTCTTGACCTGCCAGTGTGTTAAATTATTTATCACTCTTGGATTTAAGTTATTAAATGTATTAGGACTCTGTAATCTACTTCTCTTATGTCATGATGTTATCAAGGAAATTATAATTATCTTTGATAGGTTGGCCTTGGTTGTCCTTGATGTTCTAAATGAAGGTACAAACCTTTTTTTAAACTCTTCATCATCCATTAGGCCTATGACATTGGTCTTAGAAGGGTTTACTAATAATGCCTTTAAGAGCTTCTCCATCATTGCTATCAAGCCTTTATCCTCCTCTAAGAAGCTATTAACACTATCACACTAGTTGCTCAGGTCCAATATCTTATCTTTAATGACTCTTAGGAGGGCATGAAAATCATTCAACTTGATGATCTTGACACCTTGGACCTATTTGGTGTTATGGACATTAATCATTTTAGTTGCCTGATCTCTAGAGTTCTGACACTAAGTGATTAATGCCTATGCTTTCCTAATTTTATGGGTCAAGGTATTTGATTTGAGATTCAACTATTTTAACCCTTTAAATGTGTCAAAGAAGGACTTATTCAACAATCTCATTATATCCTTAAGGACTAGAAATGTAGCCTTTGATTCTAAGTCTTTCTCCTCCTTTTCTATATTGGCAATCTTTTGTTGCATCCCCTAAATTCTAACCAAGGTCATTGTTGATTGGGCCACCACCAAACATGCCACATCCTCTTGATGGATGGGATGTTCCCTTGCTACCTACCCTTGTATAGGACTTAGACCTACAAACGTTTCCACCTTTTCAAAGGTGAACTCCTTAGTGCTAATGGTGGTTTTCTTGGTTGTCACTCTTTCAAACCCTATTGTATCTAGATTATAAATGATAGTGGCTACTGGTTCAAAGAGTTTGGGTGTCTTTGGGGTTTCAATCCCAATTCCACTTGATGCCCCTAGATCCTTTATTTTCTTTCCACTTTATTTTGATGGTTAAATAATTCTTCTTTCCTCTTGCTCCTTCATGATCTCCTTGATCCATGGTTTTACATTGTTAAGGGGATCTCCACTTGTAGAGTTGGTAATTAACAGTGAGTGTGATTGGAAAGGAACTTTTTAGAGTTTCCCATATATGTACCAATCAATAATGATAGTTCTATGTATGGGTAACTCATCACTAAACAAATTTAATTCACTGGTGGGATGGGTCCATGTCACCTTTGGTCTTTTGTAGGACTTAGGGACAGGGCCCAACTTAGCTTCCCTCTTCTTTTATCTGATAAGGACCAATCCCAATGCCACTTATTTTCCCTTTTCTTCCTCACCTATTTGAGGTCCTTCAATTTGTGCCACCTCAGTTGTGGCTCCCTCATCTTCTTTACTATACCCATAGGTCTCTACAAGTTCCTTGAAAAATTCTTCCACCATCTCATATGGTTCTAGGAAAACTATATCAATGTGTTCTACTAGAGAAGATGGTTTTGGAGGCTAGGCTAATGATGAAGGGCCTTCTCCTAGACTTTCTCACCAAGTCCTTTAAATTAGAGTGATTATTATTAT
The DNA here is from genome assembly GCA_037957365.1 of Torreya grandis. NCBI lineage: Eukaryota > Viridiplantae > Streptophyta > Pinopsida > Cupressales > Taxaceae > Torreya > Torreya grandis. Next base: position 2,043,516 of record JARHVA010003154.1, on the reverse strand, counting down.
GGATGACTTGAAATTGCATTAGAAGTGGAGGTAGTAGATGATACTGTAATGGGTTCATTTTCCATCTCTCTCCAGTCGGTTTCTCCTCTTTTTGAACTTTGTGTTTAAGCTTGAAACCATGATGCCTGCACCTAGCAAGGACTTCTTCAAAGTTTATAGATTTGGTGTAAAAATGGTCATATGGACCAACCCTATGTTCAAAGGTTACTTTTGTTAGTTTATTTGACTAAAAATGAGTGACAACCTTGTTATTTGGGTCCCATTCCTTTAGGTCATCCTTATAAAATCAAAAGCATCCCTATGTCTAGATATGATGTCCAATTATTTCTATTCCTATATCAAAGTTATCGCAATCAAGAATGGGAAGCGATGAAAAATTCCCTTACTCTTCTCCCTACAAACATTATTAATTCCTTGGAAGATTTTGTGAGAAATTTCTTCCTCAACCAACTTGAGGGTGACATAGATAGGAAACCTGAATGGTTGGGTCATGATCCCTTTTATTTTGATAATGGTGCAGTCTGGATAGTACCAAATATCTCCCATGAGTTTAACATACTTCTTGATAAGAGGGTGCATCTTGGGCATGTGATTCCCTATGATTTTTTGAACCAATGTGGGATATATGTAGTCACAAATGCATTTCATATGATCCATATACTTGAAGATGTATAACTTTGAGTAATGGTGGGATATGGTGATTTTACTATGAGAGGACTAATTCTTGATACTAAGAATATGAGTGGATTCCATTAATGAGTATAATAGATAGGAAATCATGGTGAATTATTGTATTGTCCTTCTCTTAATGCCATAAAATCATCTCCCCAAGTGGATGTTAATCATCTCTCCAATGGGTAGAGTCAGCTTCTCCTCCACCATGAAGTAAATGTAAGAAACCCACTTGGTGTCTAAATATGTTATGGTGGTTGTCCCTAAAGCTTTAAATAATAGGTTCATAATGATACTAATCCCTTATCTAAATTGAATGATAGGGATTTTACCATCATGGTTCCTGGCTACACGAGTTCTTTAAATTAACCAAGGTCTCAAGATGGCATCTAGATTATGTTGGGTATTCCATTATTTGATGGATGGGAGGTCTATGTGAGCTCTAAGGAGCTTTTAGTAGCCTTTAAAAGCTATTGGGGTAATATATTCAACCCTACTTGACCCTCATTCTTTGATGATCTAATCATTTTCTATTCTACAATCAACAAATAGGGGTGCAAGGATGTCAATGCAATGTAATACATCAAGTTGAGCAGTAGCTTGATGAAGACTTATCATTTTAATTGCAACCAGATCTTCAAACTTTCTCTTGGTGACTACCACCCTTTTCTCACTAGATGATAGAGGTTGTAGCTCCTTAATTACAAATAAAATATTGGACCAATTCTTCATGCCATTGGTCAATACTTTTATGTCCAATTTAGTATCTCCAAATTTCCTTCCTTCATGGTCTATAAATAAATGCATGTCTACCTATTATTTCCTTGCTACTATAATGATCTTAATTTCCTTGGAATACAACTGGTCTTGATTCTCAAGATGATACTTTGAGCTTGCTTAATGTATTTTTGTCCTTAACAATCAAGTTTTAAGGCTTTAAGTTGAGGTTTAGGTCTTTAAGTTGCTATAGTAGGGTTTATGAGGCTTTAATGGTGAAGGTGATGGATTTCATAAATGTATTTATGTCTCATATCTTATGGATGGCACCATTTATGCAAATCCTATCTTTTCAAGTGTGTCAAATCTTAGGATTGTCCTTTAATGCTTACATGGTTCTTGTGTAGACCTCCTTAAGCTTGTTCCCATGATACTCCCATGGGAATACCTTTGAAAATTATCCATTTGATTTTAAATAAATAATTTTATGTCACTCCATTGTATTAGGATCCTAGGATGAACACAATCCTTTGATTAAGATCTCAAAGGTCCTTTTTGATTGGTCATTCAGATCCTAGATGACCCAGTTATGTCAAGTGGTGCATTTTGGCTTCCTTGGGAAATGACTAGATGTGGTTCATCTATGTGTTAGGCTATTGGGGTTTGGGATACTTAGTTAAAAAATCTACCTTTATTTCACATTATTGGATCAAGATCAAAAATAAAGTGAGAACCATTGATCATGACCTATGAGGTCAAAGTTGATTAGTTAAGAGGTTGACTATGGTTAAATTTAACAGTCTCTCTAGCATCAAATATGTCCTCACAAACATCAAATGATGGAAGTGTGATTATCAAATTTAAGCTCACAAGGTTATTTTAATTAAATGATAGCATGTCATGCATCATGTCTTTAGTGATCTTAGGACTTTGGGGTCAATGTGTTCCATTGGATCAAGCTAGGTGATGAACGTGAACTATTGATCATGATTTGAGAGGTATTTTCTAATTGGCTCAGATTTAGGGGCTCTTTGATCTCATGTCATTGGATCAAGGTCACTAGGTGAACATGGATAGTTAGATCCTGTGAGATGCTTGAACATTAAGCTATTCCATGATGTAGATAGGCTTAAGTTGAGGGGTTAACCTTAGATTAATAATATTAAGACACAATATGGTCTAGGTTTTAATGTGATAAGCCTAAGGTTTAAACATTTAGAAGGTCCCCTTTTAGACTAGGATAAATTTTGGATGGGGTTTATTTTGAATGCCTCACTAACATCAAAAATGTCCTCATGAATGTCAAATGATAGGAGTGAGGTCATCAAAATAAATGCCGTATAAAATTTTATAGTGAGTGGGGTTTAGTGTATAGTCTATCCTAAGATGATATTGCACCATTAGATCATGCCTCCAGGGAAGTGAGGAATTTTAGATCTATATCCAAGTTAAGACATAAAATTAGAGAATGACATGTGTAGTGATTTAGACTAAATTTTAGGATCCTCAAGGCGTCATCCATGTTGAAAAAACACTAAGACATTTTAGGGTTAAAACTTAGGCTAAACATTGATAAGGTCTTAGTCTAGGATGAAAAGGGGCTTGTGGACATAACATTTAATGAGGTTAGGAGGGATTCAACAGGGAGAAACATAAAAGGGGACTTAAGTATAATTTTATGTCAAGGTTTGGGAATGTTTGAAAACATAACTGAGCCTTAATGTAAAATTAAACTTAGGGTGTTTTTTTAAAAGGACCAATTCCCATTAAATTTTCTTTCATGAAAATTTGAATTTGAACCCTTACGGTTTTTGCTCAAGAACCATGCCTTCCTCCATGAAACCTCACTTAGACATCCAAGGGCAATCATTAGTAGGGTTAGCTCATAAAGCATAATTAAACATGTAAGGACCCATCCCTTTTTGGGTGGATGATCTTCAAATTCTAAAAAGAATAGCCTCATGAAAGCTAGACCATGATATAGATGTTTTAAAACATTTACAAGGGTCCCTATTTTGTAAAAGAAAAAAAATGGGGTATGTTGGTCCCAATAGGATTCTTGTTGTATATTTTGGCATTATGTGTATTAGTAAGTAGATATTGTTTTATTGTATTTATTGTTATGTGTGGAATTAGTTTGATTGTTTGAAATGTTGAGATTTGTAGTTTGTTTTGGTTGGACTAAATTTAATGTATCTGTATCTGTATATGTTTTAATGTTTTTATGTGTAGTGGATTAAGTTCATGTATTTTATTAGTATATGTTTTTTGTTTATATTCCATAATATGTCTACGTGTATAAAATATTATAGTGGTATGCCCTATCTAAACTCAAATGGTATGGAGAACCAATGAGAATACTACTCATGTTATGCTAATGTAGGTAGATATTATGAAACTAGAGCTACTTCTGATGTACTATTAGTATGTGAATGTGTAGATGTCGGTGATAAAATTTTGATTGGTTGATGTTATAAAACTTCACTCTAAGTTGTATGATTTCTTACAAATATCTTAATTGGTGTAAGAACTGGAGCTAGGTTCTAAAATCTTTAATTATTTTCATATATTTTAATTGGTGTTTGAACTAAATTTTTTCCCTTAGGTTTGAAGTTGTTCCCAAATATCTTGATTGGTGTATGCACTAGATGTGTGATCTGACTTTTGTAATTATTTCCATAGATATTTAGTGGTGTTTGAACTAAAATGATGCCCTTGGGTTTGTAGTTGTCCCTAAATATCTTGATTGGTGTATGTATTAGAGGTGTGTTCTAAGCTCTGTGAACTAGTTTCCATCACTATTGAGGTTATGGTGTATGAGACTACTCATAAATGAGTGTCCTAAAAGTCACAATGCTCGTATGATGAGTAAATAATGGTTCCTTAAAATGAACATCCTAGGATAACTTTGTCATAAAGGAGTGTAATCTAAGAGAGTATGAAAAATGAGGTTTTGGTGCCTCATGTGTAAACTCTATGATGCCTTGAGTAACATAATAGTCTATGTGATCTCAGAGTGCATAACAATGATCATCTTAATGTCCATTTATCTAGTGAAAATGCCAATATGGATTATGTGGTACCTAGTGCAAAGTTGTGTGGTGGATGATGATTAGTATACGTGTGATCATCCCCCTATATAATAGTGTAAGCTAAATTTCATGAGGCCCATCCTTATCTAAAAACTATATAATCCCTCTCTATATATCCTATGTTCTACTCATTATAGAAGGTAGTGTGTATAGTGTATCTTTTGCCTTACCAAATATATTTATCAATGGCCTATATTCTATTGAGTTCTTAATTTGAAGTTGAGTAGGATCTTTTACCAGATTAGAAGAATGAGGCTCTGAGCAGTATATTTTATTAGTGGGTCATATTTGATGGGAGTAATTAAAGGTTCAAGTATAACTACCAAATCTTTTTTTTTGGATAATGATGAATGTTATAACAACTTCTTAAGTTGTAAATACAAATAAATTAGAGCAGTCATAGTATAAAGTCTTACAATTATAATTTCAAATTTTTATAAAATTCTATTTGATCATTTTTGAACTTTCTATTTTGTTTATCAATCTATGTCATTTGTTAAATTGATTATATGTTGTCAATATTTTTTTGGAAGAAATTTAAAAAGATTATATATGTGTAGAATATACTTAAATTATTTAAATTACAATTTCAAAAGGAATATAAGAGTTATTGAGAAAATAAACTCATCTATTTTTCCACAAGTGGTTGATAATCCATTGTCTAAATGATTCAAAAATCACATTATGAAAAATATTAAGGTCTGAAATAGATTTTTTCCAAGAAAATTATGAACAGATATTAGGAATACCAATGTGTACAATAACCCATGTCATTTGATTTTACCTACATCTCTAAAATATGTACATAGCAAACTCAAAAATATTACAAATTAGACACTTAAGAGGATTTATAGAAAGAACCCATATATTGTCACCAATACGTATCTTTTATAAGAGAAGTTTCCAAGAAATGGTTTGCACCATGACATCAACTTTAGACTTCCTAATGGTAGTTATAAGGTGCTTCCATTCAGCTTTATTGAATTTATATTTCCACTTCGAATTGAGCCTTTATTCCAAGACAACCCCAAAATAAATTTTCAATAAACACATTTGAGAAGGAAGTGACCTAACCTACTACTTTTAGGTTACCCTAAGACTTCAAAAAGTTGCATTGAACCAAAGTGGACATCTTAATAAGTAATTAATTATCTTCTACTTGTAAAATTTTAGTTACAATAGTCTTGTAAATGTTTTATAGATGAAATAATTCCTTTAAAAGAGGTCATTGTATCCATTGGAAGCAATATAAGTGCCATAAACTCTAAATTGATGCAATCCTTTTTTAAAAATATGTTTTCATTTTAACCTAGAGTGAAGATCAAGGGACAACCCATTAATTTGCATGTCTATTCCACCAAATAGATAAAGTGAGAAAACTAATATCATGTCAAAAGGAGTTGTCTTTCCACTCTAATAAATCAAAATTTTAGTTCCACACTTTTCATATATTATTTAATGGGGTAGAGGCTAAAAGTTTGAATTATTTATAAAGAAACAATTTATCATGTACATTCACTTCTTTCTATTAGATTTTAATATTAGTGTAAACCCTATAACAAACAATAAAATTACACATTTCAAAACCATGAAGAGCATGTATTATCCATTAAGAAATATATTTTTTACTTTGTGTTTGAGGATCCATGAGAACAAATCCACATCTATTTTTCAACTAAATGCATGGATTCCAAGAAATGCCTTGCATACCTTTTTTGCCATCCCTCTTGGCTTAGATGATTTTTTTTGGAAAAGTTTGTTGGATTTTATGTAGCATGTTTTATATGTAATCCAACATCAATGATAGTAAATATGAGTTACAACAAAGATATTGTTAGTAAATTCAATTATACCAACAATAGATAGGAATTTTTATCCTTAATGCTTTAGATTTTTCTAAAATTTATTAATAAAATAGATCCACATGTCACAAGATATTCTCTAGGACTAAAAGGAATGCCCAAGTATCTTATGATTTCTCCATGTTGAAATCTATATGACTTAGGAGAAATCCAATTAGGAGTGAGATCAACTTGAATCATGATAAAGTTCATGCATCAAAAACTTACAACCTAAAAGAACATAATATACCTTAGGCACATTAATGGCATGATTTATTTCATCTTCATTGATTCTAAGAAAAATAATAATATCATAAAAAAAATGAGAGTTAAGGGCACAAGCATAATTAGGAAGAGTGATCCCTTTAATTATATTTATGTCATGCACTATTTTCAGTAGGTAACCAAGAGAATGTAGAGCCAAAAAATAAAAATATGGAGTTATAAGACAAACTTGGTATATGTATTATTAAATAATATAAGGTTTGATGGGAAAACCATTTATATACATTATATCGCATACATAATTAAACAAAATTTTGATGCAGTGAATCATTTTTTCCAAATCTCACTAAGAATGAGCACACATTCAAATTCTAAGCCTTTAATCATATAGAATATTTATTGGTCAAACATACATAATATAAAAATATTTTCCTCATGAATTATACAACATTATCCAACACTTATTTCATCTTAAAACATCAAAATACCATCAAGAACAACTCAATTACCCTTCTCAAGTTACTTACAAAACATGGTCAAACATACAATCGACTTTGGAAATTAATAAATTTGACTGTATGAAAATTCATACCTTTAAAATAGATTAACTAGATGAAACTTGAAGTCTTGTAAAACTTTTATTTTCACTTAATTAATAAATTCATCCTAAATCAAAAGTTATAGCTCAAAAACTAAGCACTGGTTTTCCTTCATTAATTTGAATATTCAAATTCCAATAGTCACTGTTAAACATCAAACACTTTGTCAATATATCATTACCTCTCATATCTTGAATGAATATGCATCATTTATCTCCCTAAAAAGTATCCTTATTTTTAACTATGCTAAAAATCTATCAATTTGACATCATCTCATGCTCCCTAGTAATTTTGACCAAATATGCACCATTGATCTCCTTAGAATAAGCTCAGTCTTTACCTTTACTCATTGTTAAAATTTGAACATGTTGAAATCATATTTTTGAAACTTTAAATATTGACCAAATTCACACCTTTGATCTTTGGGGTTTAACCAGGTCTTTTTATTGTAGAGTTCATCATTAGATCTTGATCAAAACACCCACAATTATGACACTTAGCACCCTCGTGTGCCTTCTGAACACTTTGTTTTCAGTCCATACACTTGTGTCACTTGGAATTCCTACATGATTTTTTTAATCTTTGACTTTAACATGTGTCATTTATATTCTTAAGTATAAACCACTGTTCATTTTTGATCTTTTGTCATATTAGCAAGATTATAACACTTGTCACCAACACATGTAACTTTTTGACATGTTGAATTCATATGCACCATTGATATCAATATGTAAGATTAAGTTATCACCATTATATATTATATACCAATGACCTCATACTTCAATGTGACTAAACTTGATGGTCTCTGGCCCATCACAATCTGCTAGAACAACTTTGAAGCTTTATAACTTGAGCTAGAAATCACTTTAAGACTCCAAATTTTTAGGGTAGCTTGGCACTTCAGAAAAAATATCTATGTAAAAATTTGAATACTATTTAATTTATTCATACCTAAATTAAATTCAATAAATTTATGTTTCATTTATATCTATATGATGTGCAGTGATGGTCTAGCTAAGTATAGAAACTCAGTGAACTTTTGTCTGAGAGGCCAACTTTGTACCCACATATCTTTAGCTATGCTCCACCTTATGACTTGAAATTTGAAAAATATAAACTTGGGATTAATTTTATGACACCCATATGACCAAATCAACCTAAATAATTCATATTTGGTAATGGTGACATCATCAAATTACCTACTCATATTTTTCTATCATAAAACCAACTATGCCAAGATGAACATAATGAAGAATTGGATGAACACCATGCATTAAAATAATAATTTTAATCACTATTGACATCCAATATGACATATGAAACAATATATAATCATCTATAACACTCATCAAATTCCTACCCAAGCATATATTTAAGATCCATGTTTATATACTAGGCTACCAAGCCTATGCCAACACACTGTTCACATGATTGTCTTCTCTCCTTAACCTAAAACCACATCAACATGCTAGATATAATATTATAAGCCTTATAAAATACTTAAATTATCTCATATTCATCCAAATCTTTCCTTTCACAACTTCATGATCAGACTCATCATCATCATGACATTACCACTTTGTCATTACCTTTGACATCAATCTTTAACATTAATGACAACACTTTACAACAAAATAGTCTTGTAAACTACTAAAAAGGGTTTTAGTTTAAGAAAATTTCTAATGAAGGTGTTAAATGACTAGATAAGGTTGAAAATAGGAGGCAAATCTTAGGGGAATGGTTTTTAGGAGATATGTGTGTAGATAGTAAGTGGCAGAAGGGAGAAAAATCCTACAAAGCACCAATGGTCTACCCACCTCTTTCCCATTGCACCACTTAATGTATTCACTTAGAGATATTGATACTTGATGGGTCCTTACAAGATAAAGAGCATCAATAATTGATAAAATTTTGAAAATATTATGTGTATACAAGGTTATGAGAGAAAACAAGTCTGAGAGTGATATTTTGAGTTGAAGATGATCTCTCTAGGTTTTTAACACCCATTATGGCATATTAAATTAGTCATTTCCATCTTTATTCTTAATTAGGTATCCTACAACTTCATTCTCCCATACCTAGGGTTCTTTATCAAATCGATGCTAGTGAGCTTGGGGTCTATGTTTAGACCATCTCCTCTCTGTATAAGTGTTCAAATCCTTATAGAATGATTTTATGACATCTTGATCACATTCTCAGAGTCTTCATATTCTCATATCATCCATACAAACCAACTTCCATCACAAAAATTTCACACATAAGGTTGTGTGTTTGGTTTAGGCTCAAAAGTCTTAAATAAATGTATCTATATTTTTACCACTTTTGTTTACTACGAGGTTAATTCAGAGTCATAATGACATTAAAGGATCAATATCATGTGTTTTATTCCTCCTACATACTTCATCTTTCAAACCAAGTTGGCATCCTTCTTCTCAAGACTATACAAGCCTATATGTACTAACTTGACTATGTATGTAGGGCTCAAGTAAAGTTTGTTTGATCATCTTTCTATAGTATTATTTTATGTTTCAACTTTCTTCTTATCGTTCTATTTACTTTCCCTTTTATCCTAGACTCCAATATCAATGTTCAACATAGTATCTTCTTTTCAATGCTTGAAGATGAGTTTGTATTTCAAGTATACCTATACATAAATTTTTAAGCCTTCATAGAGTCATGATTGAGTGTTAAGCTTCTCCAAGGGTATTTTCCTCCTATTTATAACTCTATTAACAATCCATACTTTTCATTACCTCAACCCTAACTTTGGCCATCAAACTATCATCTCTAATGCAAGAGTTATTGAATTTTATGTGAGAAAGGATACCTACATGTCTATAGACCTATAGGTTTTCATTTATTATCATTATGAATATTTAAACCATGTTTCATTGAGATCAAACCTTAAATTGTCTCTAATTTATTTCTTATCATATGCCAAATTCTTGTAGACAAACCTGTATATAACCATCTAGGCTTGTAACTGTACATCAACCCTTTGCACTACCATTAGTCATCTTGATGGTCTTTAGAGAGTGTCTAGGAATCAATAAATGTTCTTCTTAACTTTAATATATACCTACTAATCCTCACACTCACAAACATACATACTTTATCTCATGGCATGCATGTAGTTCAATTTAAGTGATCATTTATTGTTTTGAGCATAAGTTTTGCAATCACACCTCTCCAAGATGTTGATACTGTATAAAAGTGAAAAAAATATATTTATCTCATTTTTTAGACCTTTAAAAACACTCTTTATGTACATTTCAAAAGGATTTCCTATGAAATATAGACCTACATATCTACAAACATGTAGGTTTACATTATTATGTTTTAAGGCTTGAATTAATGTAAGTCTTGACTTTTTCACCCTGAGATCATATATTCATTTCCTTCTCACTTCTATTGTTAGGTCAATACTCTCATAAATATTTCACCATGTAATACAAGCCATTCACAAACCACTTTATGTAAGTAGGTCCATGACATAGTGCTTGGTAATTACTTAGAAACTACTTGGAGAGGATGGTGTTGGAGTGAATAAATGGATAATCATTGATGGAGTTATAATTTCATTGAAAATAGAATAAATATGGATATAGACCCTCATTCCATCCCTTAAACTATTGAAGACCTTGAAACAAACAAGAAACTATAATAGTCAACTTTTTAACCTATGTACAATGGAGGTTTCTTGCCAAATTGAGGCCACATGTGTTAGGTGTGGCTCAGAGAAGAACATGAAATATATAAAATGACCCTACACATATCCTCAAATTTCTCTTATGCAACCAAATCATCTAAAACTATCATTTCAAGGAGAATATTTGAGCCTGTGGGATTTGAAAATAGTTTTAGACCACCATAGAGTCTTAGTGATTGTTCATAAAGGAGAGGAGATGGATCTATAAACCAATGACGCAAATTTGAAGCTTAATAGGACCCCCTCCTATAGAAAAAATATTATACCATTACTCTCTCTCTCTCTCCTAACCATACCATCCACTTGAAAACTACCTTTGCAATCTTTCCAATGGAGTGATGGATGGAAGGAAACATGTTTTTCACTTTTAGGACATGTACCTAAAATATAAACATGGATTTAATGTGTATAATCCCAAGAGATAAATCTAAACTATTTTCACCTAAAATTGAGTTTTTCAAGTCCATATAAGTGAGCGAAACTCCCTTCTTTGGCATTGAATTGTAAGATACTAGTCACCTTTGACATATTAACATATGTGAGAGTTATATAAATCCTCCAAGAACCTTGGAAAGTGCCTTGTATATATAATTCACCTTGTAATATTTGTCACATGTTGGAATTAGTAAAAACATCATTTTATTTCAATAAACTTTACCTTAAAGTTTCCAAATAAACCTTGAACTTTCTAAACATGTGTGAAATGATTATACAAAGGTAATGAAGCCATTAAATGACTTTTAGTAACACCTAATAACCTATGATACCACTTGACCAAGCCTTTTGACACCATTAAATGAGTAACCTAATACACGACCAAGATCCAACATTACATTAACTTTATCAAATAAACCTTAATCTTTGTTAATAAAGTTTTGAAAACTCTATCCAAGGACCTCATAAAGCATGACAAATCTATGAACAGGGATAAAAAGACATTATAAGAAATTTTTTTACCTATGTGGGTTGATAGTTTGACCTTAGGTGTCAAAATTGGTCAACAAATTGGTGATTCATGAGGGTAGCATGCCTACAATGCTTACTAGACCACTAGCTTTGTCCTTCCATTGGGAAATTGAGTCACTTGCACTAAAACTTAGACCTGATCAGACCTTGACACTTTAAAAAAACAAATTGATTTGACCTCAAAACTACACAAAATAAAAAAACACACAAATCAAAGGAACAAGATACACACATGTGTTATCTAAGCACTTAGGAAAGACAAAAAATAAGAGAGAAACTAATATATAAAACTAACCTAAATCAAAGGGAAAGATTATGATATCTTTTGCTTCACAAGATGAAGAATAGTATGAGGCAATATGCCTCTTAGAACTTTTTATTGTTATTTTCAACCTCCTATTCAATGTGAATCCTCTTGGCATGATCTCAGATGAAATAGTATTAGCAAACCAATTATGCATGAAAGTGAACTCATCTTGTGTTTTAAGATCTACTCCATATTATTTTTTGATGTTTGCACCTACCTCAAACATGATCATCTCTTGTAGTATAGGAGGACATCATTCTTATCTTCTAGGGACTCCATGACATGAGGTATTTCATTTTGAATGGTCTCTTGAGGATCCCCACATTATTTCTCAAGTAAGCAGGCAACCTCAACAACATCCTCAATCTATCCAATTATATATATATATATATATATATAATGAATAACCTCATATTCATTGTATATATTTAGGTATTTCTACCAAAGGTCCTCATCATTGTCTTGACCTCCCTATTCAAGAGAGATAATTTAAATTACATCCTTAGAATATTCTTCTTCTAGGGTGGTAGTTTGATTATCTTGTACTCTTTCCTCAAACTCACATTCTTTCTCATTTTTAGACATTTAAAATTCATATAAGATCTCACCTTGTTTATTTGAGGTGTCTTCAACATCAATACTAGCTACAACCTAATTTTCAAATTTTACCCCTTCTTCAAGATTCTCTTTTGATTCATCTCTAAAAACTAATTTGTGTTTATCTTCCACAAATGGAGTACCAATGAATATTTCTTACTCATACAAACTTGAATCATCTTCACCACAAGAAACCATAGATTGATCTTCTTCAATTGCCTCCCAAAGTACAAGATCCTCTTCAAGAAGGGAGATGGTGGGAGGGTGATGGTTATGCTCTTTAATTTTCTTTGGAAATATGGGAATACTCTTGCAAGTTTAATATTCTTGGATGAAATATTATTCTATGAATTATTGGAGAGATAAAAAATTCATTTGTTATATGAGTGCCCCATTCTCTTAAACAACCACCTCATCCTTCCCATAACCTTCATGGGGTTTTTCAATAGATTTAACCTTATTTTCAACCTTATCAACTAGGACCTTCCTATTTCCTTGAATTCATTCTTGGATAGACCTATAATATGGAAAAGATAGAGGTTCTTGGGGTAGGAAAATGGGGCTTGAATAGGCACAAGGTTTTTTTTGGTTTCAATATCTAAATTTTGAATTGATTTAATTTTTTTCATCTTCAACTCCAACTCTTAAATATGCTTGTACATACTCCCTTGGAATAGATTTTATTAAAGGTGGTTATTGAATTTATGAGGATAAGGAGCATAATAAGGATGATATGAGATACAAGAGAGATCTTGAGGAGGGATGGGAGGGAGTTTAATAGGTTTAGATTCTTCCTTGAATTCAACTCCCCAATCTATGCTTGTCTTACTTTACTTGCTCCATGATTTCACCACTTGATTCCAACTTGTAATATTGAAAGACTTCTTTGGGGTTTCTTGAGGAAGATAAGTATAATATTGTGTCAAGATGGATTCATTAATTTCCTTCTATGTTGTAATCAAGATCTCTAATTTTGCTTTTTTTGGGTTCTCAATAATAGGTTGCTCAACAAAAGTATCTCTCTTCTTTTTAATGATCTCTTAGATTGATTTCCAGGAAGGGAAAGTTTGAGGAGTATATGACGGATTTGGAACACTTTGAATCTCACTTGAAATGGTTTTTTGGGGAAGAATGTGTGGTAAATAAGAGGTTTGAGGTGGTAAATATGAAGACACATGATGTTAATAGGATTGAACCTATTATCCTTCATAAGATTTTAGCTTATCCTATGTAGTTTAAATTAAACCACTAACATCCATCATTGCATTTGAGAGGCTTTGAAAATTTTCTCTCTCAATAGGTGTCCATTCCTCTTTAATTAGTTATAATGAGTCCCTCACATTATGAATGTTGTGACTAGAGATATTTTGACCATACTTAATTTATGCGTTAATCCCTATCACATACCTCTCATATCTCAAGAGAGTTTTCTTGAAACTTAAAATGTATTGGTTTGAAAAGTGGCTATATTGGCTAGGGATATCATGGTCTTGAGAAGGTGATCATATACAACATTATAGTTATGTAGGGAGAGTGTAGGCTAATCATAGGGATGATAGGGAATACCATAAGATTGATATGTCTCATAAACTTGTATGAAACTGAAATTTACTTCAAACTCAGCCATAAAAACCTCATCAAGATAGTGAAGTCAAAGCAAAATTTACATTAAACAAGTGGTTTGGAAACTAGAACCATATAATTGAGCACAGAGTCACCATTGATATTTTGAATGCCTCTAAATGATGATATATAGAAGGATAACATAAAAAATACTTCCACTAATTTTAACCTTAGTCCCACTAGGCATGCTAAGATTATCATCAACCAAATTTTCAAACTTGGAAGGTAGTTCAAGATTTCCAAATTTGGAATAACATGGAGACAATCCTAGGCTATGGATGGCCTAATATTGGATTAAATCTCTATATTAAATGGCTAGATCCCCTTGATGTATCACTTGGGATCATTCACTACTCTATCAACTTATTGGGAAAAGAGAGAGAAACCTACTCTAATGGATGCAATGAACTAAATAATTTGACCACTAAAAACTAGATACAAATGTACTTCAACCATGAGACTAACATGAAATAAACACTGCCCCTAGTCTACTTATCTACATTAGAACTTCACATGAAGGTTGTGAAATATGATTGGGCTAGGAGGACTAGGCAAGAGGTCATACAATGACACTAGTGAATAGATAACCCACTAAAAATTTCACACTTCACTTTAAAACTTCACAATACTTGCAAATAAGTTTCAAACTAAATATGAAATCAAGAAAAGGATAAATATGCCAAGGAAGCAAAGTTAATCACTTAACAAAATCTACTAGTCATGCACATCAATTGAAGGTATTCAAAGGAAGAGGTAAATCTATAATTTTCTTATTTATAAAAGGCTTGAAAATGTCTAAGGATTATCCATACCTAGGTGGAGGATATAAACATAGACTATCAAGGTTGAATATATAAAGTGAGAGAAGAAAGAGAGAAGGGGCGTAGGAGATCTGATTGATAAATGTCACTCTTAATGGATTAAGTTACAATAAATAAGATGAATTATATAATAGTTTTATAAGGTCTCCAAAAAAAAAATTGGTTCTCTTGATGATGCTTCACCTTCTAAAATGGATTTCCTTCTTGTTGCTTGACACCTTGATCTTTCTCTTGAAAACTACCCTTTCTCTTGGCTTGTGAATGGAAAAGTGGAACTATTCAACATAAAATTATGTTGAGTCACCTTATGTACCTATTATTTGACACCTTACACTTGTTTAGGATTCTTCTAAACTGATATTGCAATGATGATTACACCTCTTATGTGTCTTGAAGCCTAATTTGTCCTACTATGTCAATCTTGCTTACAAGTGTCAAATATTGATTTTATATTCATAAAGGTAGTCTCTCTTATTGAATTGACTATTAAAATTATATTATAACTATAAAAATTCATTTGGAGTTATCAAACTCTCTCCAAGACCTTGTTTTACACCAAAATCTCTCACTGACACCTAATTCCTTATAGCCCTAAAATCATGTAAACCTCCCTATGTACAAATGATATTAGATAAATAAATAAATTTTTGAGGATCCAGTCTCCCATTATAGTTCTATAAAAACATTTATGCCCAAAACCAAGTAGAAGTGCACTTCTTCGATTATCTTTCCTCAATTAGGCCTCATTTAGGCCTCCATGCCTAGAAACTAAGTTTTGGCCCAAAATCACTCCCACATGTTTAAAACTTATAATAAGTTTTTTATTGACTTTCCCCATAATATAATCAACATCAATGTAAAATTTCAAGTTCTGAGACCTTGTACGGATGGGTAAACCATGAAATGGTCAAAAACCCTAGCCTAAGTGCTTAAACAGGCTTGAGATACAGTTGGAGTGTTTAGAAATAAATTTTTAGGATATTAATATTGTAATTTGTTTTTTTGGACATAAAACATCATCACATAACTCAAAAATTTGAGATAGGTCTGTAAATGGGCAACTTTGGCTTATAAAATAGTGCATTTCTCCCTTCTTAGCCAACTTAATGACTTGGACAACTCATATATTATTGTATAAGACATAAATAGGTGTTTTTATGGTTTTATAACTTATTATTATGATTTATATATCTTTATTATTGGTTTGGAGGTTAATTCATACCCTGTACCTTCATAAACAGACCTACAACCATGCATTTAGCCCTATTCTGTATCGTTCTATACCTATGCATGTGCCAAAAATTATATTATAATGTGTTAAAAAGAAATATAAATTTTAAAAAGGTCATTTTTATATTTAATTAATTAATTTTAATTCATTTAAGAGGTCCTTTCTTCTATCGAGTCACTAAAGAGCTTATTGGCACCCTGTGATGCTTAAGAGTCTTAGCAATGATTCATATAATATAGGCCCTAGATGGAAAAATTAATTCCATGAATTATTATTAAATAAAACCATATATCTTCCCATAATATATCTTGAAACTATCATCTTCTTCTGAGATATGTGATCAATTTTAGGAGACCTTAAGGCTAGCAAATTGTGCATTTGTGAGGTTAAGAGAGAAAAAAAGTTTGAGAGTGTTATTTTAAGTTTATATTGAGTTTTATATTTTATATAGGTATATAAAAATTATTATTAACTATTTTAATATTCATTTTCATCTTTATTATTCATTAGGTATCTTGAAACTTCAGTAGCCCATACCTAGGTTTCTCTAGAAAATCAATGCTAGTGACCCTAGGGTCTATGTTTAGACTATATCCTCTCTATAGAAGGGTTAAATTAATAATATAATGATTTTATGAAGTAATTGTCACATGATCAGTCTGAATATTCTCATATAATCCATAAAAACCAAATTCTTTCACAAAAGTTCACACATAGGGTTGGGTGTTTGGTCTAGGCTCAATAATCCTAAACACGTCTATCTATATTTATAAAAATTTTGTTTACTCTAAAGTTAACATGGATTAATAATTAAATTATAGGATAATTATAAATATTTTTATTCCTCCTACATACCCCATCCTTGAAATCAAATAGGAACCCCTCTAGTCTATGCAGTCCTATATGCACCAAATTGTCTGTGTCTAGGGCTTAAGTGAAGTTTATTTGATCATCTTTCTCTAGTCTTATTTTATGTTTAAATTTGGTTTTTATTATTCCATTAAATTTCCATTTTATCTTATAATCCATCATAAATTTTTAACATAGTATCTTCTCTTCAATGCTTGAAGATGACTTTGTATTTCTAGTAGGCGTGCAGATAGCTTTTTAGGCTTGTATAGAGTCATAACTGAGTGTTAAGATTCTCCAAGGGTATTTTCCTCCTATTAAAACCTATATAAAAAATAAATAATTTTCATCACTTTTACCCTTATTTTATCCCTCAAGATATCATCTCTAATGCAAGAGTTGTTGCATTTTATGTGAGAAAGGAGACTTGTAGGTCTGTAGACCTATAGGTCTACCTTTCTCATCATTTTAGGCATATTTGGACCATGTTTCATTGATAAAAAAACTTAAATATTATATAATATATTTCATTAAGTTATGGACTTCATATAACACTTTCAATGTGATATTTATACCTCCATTTTACTCATAGGTCACATTCTTGTAGACAAACCTATATATAACCATCTAGGCTTGTCACTATGTAACAACCTTTTTGACTGCCATTAGTCATCTTGATTTTATTTTAAGAGTGCTTAGGAATAAATCCATTTTATTTTTAACTTTCATATATACCTCCTTATCCTCCCACTCATAAACATACATACTCTATCTCATGTCCTCGTAGGTCAATTTAGGTGATCATTGATTGTTTTGAGTATTGGTTTTTATATCAAACCACTCTAAGATGTTTATACTCACTAAATGTTAAAATATAATATTTATATAATTATTTATACCTTAAAAAACACTTTATTATGTGTATTTCATAAGTATTTCCCATGAAATGTAGACCTACATGTCTGCAAACATGTTGGTCTACATTCCTATAAGTATTGAATTTTTCGCCCTAAGATCACCTCTTCATTGAATTATCACCTATCATTTTAGGTTAATACTCTCATAAATATTTCACCATGCAAGACAAGACCTTCACAAAACCACATTATGCAAACAGGCCCATGACATAGTGCTTGGTAGCCAACTTGGAAACTACTTGGAGAGGATGGTGTTGGAGTGAACAAATGGAGAATCACTAATGGAGCTATAATTACATTTAAAATATTTTAAAAATGTATATAGACACTCATTCCATCCTTTCAACTACTAAATACCTTGGAATAAACAATAAACTATAATAGTCAACTTTGCAAACTATGTACAATGGAGGTTTTTTGGCAAATTGAGGATACACATGCCAAGTTCATCTTGGAGAATCAAATGAAATATCTACATAAACCATACACATATCCTCTAATTGATATTATTTATCCAAATAATTTTATATTATCATTTCAAGGAGAAGGTTTGAGCCTATGGGATTTGAAATCAATTTTATACCACCATGGAGTCTTAGTGATTGTTCAAAAAGGAGAGAGGATGGATCTACAAAAAAATGTCATATATTTGATGCTTACTAGGACCTCCTCTTCTAAATTAAATTAGACCCTAAATCACTCTCTCTGGGTCATACAATTCACTTGAAAAATACCTTTCCAAAATTTTCAATAGAGTGATGGAGAGAAGGAAGCATTTTTTACACTTTAGGACTTGTAACTATAATATAAAAATGTATTTGACCTTTATAATGCCAAGAGACACCTTTGAACTATTTTCACCTAAAATTGATTTTCTCAAGTCTATGTAAGTGAGTAAAAATCCTTTATTTGGCATTGAATTATAATAAACTAATCACTTTATGACATCCTAACATATGTGATAGTTATATAACTCCTCCAAGAACCTTGGAAAGTGTATTTTATGGATCATTAATTTTTGAAACTTTGTCACACATTGGAGTTAATCAAAAACACCATTTTCTTTCATAAACTATACTTAAAGTTTTCAAATAAACCTTGAACTCTCCAAACATGTCTAATATGCTTATACAAAGATAATGAGGGGATAAAATGACTTTGAGGAACACGTAATAACCTATAACACCACTTGACTAGGCCTTTTGACACCATGACATGACTAACCTATTACAAGACCAAGTTACAACATTAGCTTAACTTTGTGAAATAAACCTTGATATTTACTAATAAGGTTTTGGAATGGATATTTGATGACCTCATAAAGCATGAAAAAGCTATGAATAGGGATAACAAGACATGAAGAACAAATTTTTACCTATGGGGGTTGACATTTTAACCTTGAGGGTCAAAATTGGTTAACATGTAGTTATTCAAATTTATTGATATACATTGCTTACATATATCTTGACACCCTTATGCAATGTTAGATTATAACATACATCTTAGATTACCTACTTATGATTATATACATTTACATTATGATGTTATGATTGTACATTATATTGGAATATCATGCACATGTTATAGCTAACACATTTTGTAGAGATACTTCTTTAGAGGGTAGTTCTTACACAAGTTTCAAAACTACCCTTAAAAGAGGGGAAATTCATAAATTTTCACAAATACCAGGATCTTACTTTGGTATTCACATATAAATTTTTAGTACACATGCTCATTTTTAGACATCAAACTTAAGGAAAACATAGAACATAATAGAGACTCAAAATTTAGTTTAGATCACTCAAAAACTAGACTAGGTAGACATTAGTGCCAAACTTAGGACACTAGTGCCACAAAGAACTACTATCCATTATAGGGTGATACCATCTAGTAACCCCAATGTCATAACAATCTAGATCATTAAAATAAGTAAAATATAAACTTGTATAGATATAGTCATAGGTTTGATAGTTATGTTCAAATCTAGCTCAAATTCATTCATTTCAGCTCAGATTCATACTAGTTGCTTAGATTTGGGGGAATAATATATGACATGATCACTCACACATTTAATTTATTTATAAAGATTCATCTATTACATACTTATTTTAGATTCAATATACTCAAATACTAGATCAGGGGCATGTGGATAGCATAGTAGTTTCCATACACTTAGCTACACATAGGTTGATTAGATGGAATGACAAACTCCATGCCATTCTTTATGATGTATACACTTGATATCACATTCTATGTTACCACCATATTCATGCCTTACTCCATCTAAAGTGGTTGGCATTCCTGAGTGGCCCAGAGTTGCCTAATATACTCAAGTGGTTACAAAGCTGATTACATAATTAGATTTACTTAGATATTTTTATCACTTTACATAGTACAATTATATATGAATCTACTTCAAACAAGTGAGAAATGATGGAGTCATGGCCTAATTAAGATCTTGGCCCACCTACATGAGAGGATTAGACACACTTATAGACATATGCAAGCTATTCACAGAGATTAGGGTCCACCAAATAAGGGTGGGAAAAGATGGAGTCAAAAATAGATTGAGTTCATTGGCCACCCATATGAGGATTGAGAAAACCAACAACTCAGACCATGATATTCAATGATATTATCACTATATACACTCACACACATAGGTTATCACTATGTTTGTACATTGGTTTGCATACCCAATAAGTTGTATTCATTCCTTTCCTCTCTCTTTACTTAGCTTTACTTAGTTATATTATTTCAACATAGTATTTTACTTTTGATCATATCTCAATTAAGGTATAATTTTTTCATGTTTCATTGTAGGACATTGCTTTAGATCATGTTCCACATACATAGACCCATATTCACATACTCAAACTTAGCTACATAGGATTTGATTCTAAGGTAAGTCTAGGTATGCTTATTTTTCCTTTATATTAGTCATTTCACTTTGTTTCATTAATATCATAAAGTGGGGGGGGGGGGGGGGGGGGGGGGGGAGGGGGGGTGCGGGGGGGAATGTAATCACCTAAAAGTGGTAATTGGATGCTAAGAGTGTCACTTGAGTTACCCTATTCCTATTTTATCCCTAGACCTTTAGACACACTTTTATAAGCATTATGTAGACCATAGTTGACTAGAAGTTGATTCATAATTAGATATACTTCTCTTGCTCAAAATGAACAAGGAGAGTTACCATGGACCTTTACCTTTTACCTCATTTAAATGTCAACCTGAGGATGTAGACTTAATAAGATGATGTCACTGTATGTGAAGTCATGTAAGATGTGAAGCCATGTAATAAATGAAATACTGGAAATTAAACATAAACATAATACTATGAAATAAATGCTTATGTATTGGAAGCTTCCTTACACAAATCTAAGTAATAATGTAAATCACACAATTCATAAATGAAACACACAATGCATAAAAAAATCAAATAACATGCTTATATATTAAAATGGGTTGGATTATTGCTACAAGATTCTAAAGGGGGTCTTTCCTCCTTCCAACTTCAGATTCAATCCTTCCTCTCACAACACTTAATTGAAATTAGAAATGCTTGTTTATATTAATAAAAAATGTAGAAATGAATTGTTGCAAGAAAATACAATGACAGTTGCTTGGCAAAATATACTTTTGATAATCTCTAATTAACATCTACTCTCTCAACTCTATTGCTATATATATATATATATATATATATATATATATATATATATATATATATATATACACACACACACACACACACACACTGTAGAAGATATTTTTTTATACAAAACAATATATATTCTAATCTAAGATACATTTGATTCAGGATAACCAAAATTGGCTCCTTTGCTAAAGATGTCTTCATATAAATTCTACAACATTGTTGTAGGACAAAACAATCTATTTCAACCTTCAACCACTTCCTTATTAGTCTCCATGCAGGTTATGGTTATTTCTATGAGTTAGTTAAAAGAGGAATCAATATCTATTCATTCATGGATTTGGTCATGCAGTGGCTACATGATAGTCTATGTAATGAGATTCCTTTATTGTAGGACATTTTTCACTAGATACCTATTTACACAAAACATCCTTAAAACACATTATATAAAAATCATCCTAAAGCAATAGATAACCATCATATATTTAATACCAATACATAACTATAACTATTAAAATAGTATAGAAACATAATTCTATATGGCTTATGAAGAAAGGAAATTATATGGAAAAGTGTTCAAAATCATGGTTAACAAGTAGAATGAGTAAAATATATGGACACAAGAACAAGAAATTTATGGGGATCATCACATCCCCCAACTTAAGGTCTTTCTCAACCTCGAGAAACAAACTTGTTTAGTCCCATTTCATAAAGAACTCTAAAATTGATGTGATCTATAACACCACTGGTAAGGTGAGTGTACAATCTATGCCTCTATTCAAATAGTTACCAAATTTTGAATTCTCTAGCTTCATCCATTGGGGCCTTATCCTACCAATATAGAATAGGATAATATAATAGAGCTAGATGTAAATTTAGGTTTAAAAATTGGGATCTAATTTCTCTTGCAATAAAAATATATTTTATGATCTTGTTAAATGTTTCATTCAAGTTAAAAGGGGAATATGGCTCTCTCTTTTTTAGTGAGGGAGTGAGATAATTCCATCATTCATTGCATGTAGGACCAGTAGAAGTTATCAATCCTAAATAAAAATCTTGGGCTTCATCATAACTCTTTGTAAACCAGGCTCTAACTTCTTTCTTCAACATGATATTATCTCATTCAGACAATACAAAATTAGGTGCCATTGATTCTCTCCTGATAAGTAGTTGGATTTCATTCTCCTTTTTCCTATATTTAGCTACTTCTCTTCCTCTTATCTGCTCATTCAAAAAATATAATGAAAATTCATTTAGTTGGATATCTCCAACATATAGATTAGGGTTCCACTCTCTATCATAAGGAATATCATAATTGTGAAGATAAAACTCACACAATTGTTCTTGCTCTTCCTGTGAACTTTATTTATAGATAGAAAAAAAGGAAAGGGGATTAATTACTTCTTGAGGAATATCACAATAAATTCTCCTAAATTTAAACTTATAACATTTCTCTTCAAGATAGATTGAATAAACTCATGTAGGAGGCCTGCAATCAAGGAGCTCTTAGGTAAGACCAGCCATATCCTCAATTTTTTGCTTCATTTTGGATATTCTCTCTTCCTTCAACTTATTCGCTTCTTTCAATTTCTTATTTTATTTTATTAATTCCTTTAGAATTTTAGACTGATTATCCATCTAAATATTCATTTTAGAAGATATTACAAATGAAGAATGATACCTAACTTCTTGGGTAGTTATAGGTTCTTCTTGTTGATTTACCTCTACAAACAGTTGTGAAACAATGACTATAAGATGGTCTTTTGTAGAGGGTTTTAGTTGAAAATTTATTATATTAAGTGCATCTAGTCTCCCTCTAGACTGATCCTATATCTTCTTTATTAGTCACTCAATTTCTTGAAGGGCTTGCTCAAGAGTGGGAAATTCCATTTGCATAGCAGGTTTCTCCAATTGTTCTACTTCCTCCTACATTGTTTCCTCATGTAACTCTTCAAAACTATAAAATACTTGTTCTCCATCCTAATTGTATTATAAATAACATTCTCCCTTGTTTGTTTTATCCTCTAGGGATTCATCACTTCTAATAGTTTGTTCTTCTCCAGATTCTTTATTAATTTTAATAATAGAAGAAGGTTTAGTTATCATTTTTATTTTGAATCTTTGGGATCTATGAGGAGTAGAGGTTACCTTGGACTTTTTGGGAGAAGGTGGAATTTCCTCCTCAAACTCCTCTAAATTAGGCTGAAGAATGAGTTTCTTCTTTTTCCCTCTAGATTTCCTACCTATAGAAGTCCTTTCTTTAGCCCTTGTTATAGGTTCTTGTGTTGCTAAGGAAGGTCTCCTTTTGTAGGTTCTTATGGAGATGTAAGAAGTTTTTCTACTATAGGTTATTATGGAGCTAAAGGAAGGGCTTCTACCTCTATTTCCTCTTCTATTTCATTTCCTTCTCTATCACTTTTTGCATTTCCTGGTACTTGGATAAATTCTTCCCAATTGATGTTGGGTTTAGTTCTTTACAAATGGTCTTTAAAAATCAACTAGATTAAGAAGTGATGGGAAAGAGCTTTAGAATTACCTTGTTGAAACACCTCTGACATTTTTATGATCATGTGGACCAAGAATTTGGGAATGTTTATCTCTATCCCATGCTGAAAATGATTCATGAACTTGAAGTATAAGCCACTTATCATGTAATACCTCCCTTTGTAAATGAATATTTGGAGATAAACTTAGTAATTATAGACCATCTTACAAGTAGAGATAATCATGTAGTTACCTAATTTAAAGTTTTCAAGCTTTCATTTCCTCTAATGAATTTTCACCACTTTGCTTCAATAACAAATTTGTCTTATCATACCTCCCCTATTCGTGGAAATATTTTTACTCTACTTGTGATAGTATCTATCATCTTTATATCCATTCCCTTTACTATTTCCAAGTTATTATGCAATAAACCAAAAAATTCCTCTATAATTCCTTCATTTAAGGCCTATATCTTCTCAAAATACTATATCCATCCTATATTCTAGAATAGGGCCAAGATGTATAGGTTATTAGTTAAAGGGGTGATATCAAGTGATTCATGTTTTAACAAGTCCTCCCCTATA
This sequence comes from Torreya grandis, assembly GCA_037957365.1. NCBI lineage: Eukaryota > Viridiplantae > Streptophyta > Pinopsida > Cupressales > Taxaceae > Torreya > Torreya grandis. The sequence goes on along the minus strand of JARHVA010003154.1, from coordinate 2,018,624 downwards.
TTGTGAGATGAGATTTTGAGTTGTAGGTTGTGCTCTTATAGCAAGGGTTTTTGTGGTTTTGGTGAAATGTTTGTGATTTTTGCTTTGGGGAAAAAATAATCCATATGAATTATGAAAAATCCCCCCCCCAACTTAAACTATCACTTGTCCTTGAGGGATGAAATGGACATGGACAAAATAGCTCAAGGTAATAGTAAAGGGTAGTAGTAGCAGTGCATCAAAATTCACATCAATCAGTGAAGGAGGATGATATGGAAAGTTGGTGTGATAAGGAGAAGATATAGTGGTGAATTAATAGCATTAGGTACCATCATCTTAATAATAATTAAAATATATGACATGAAATAAATATAGAATAATTACTATGTTACCTGTATAAATACCTTTCATAAATACACAAATCATGATTCAAAGTCGTAGTCATGACGTGTACTATCATTTGAGTGGGAGAAAACACTTGATGTAGGATGGAATGTAGGATGGAATGATAAGAATACATCCTATATTAAGATATGTTTCCTATAGTAGTAATTTTTATCTTGCAGTAACATGTTTTATCCTATAGCAACAAGTTTTTCCACCTGTAGAAAGAAGAAAAATGTATTTATGCTCCAAGGGAATGAATCTACAAGCAAAAACTACTGAAAAAAATTATTACAGTAGTGCCTTTTCTCTTCTTTTTAATGAATGTCAATCAGCTAGTGACCTATTTTTTTAAGACAACATCCATCATTAATGCCTAAAGGTTTTCATTATTGAATTTTCTATTTTTTTTAAATTTTTTGGTCCAGACTCAACTAGAATCATAGGAATCCAAGAGGTAGGATTTTATTCATATTTAACCAAGGTATTATGAATAAATTATTACTTTTTGTAGGAAGATTTATTACTCTTGAAAAATATTAGAGAAAGGTTGAGAAAAATAGCCTTTGTCTACAGGAATAGGTTGATTTGCTTCATGAAGAAGAGATGGATGTTATTCTTCAAGAAGTTGGTAAGTAAGAGTTTCCTTGGAAAATGGTTTCTTATATAGATTGAGCATGTGGACATTAAAAATTAGTAAAAACCAAATAGAGTCAATGGTCATGAGCTTTATAGCTCTATTTTCAAAAACTTGTTTGACCTCATAGGGCCCAAGCCATCTAGATTGAAACTTTCTTTTATGATCATTGTATTTAGAGTCAAAAAAGAGTACCCAGTTACCAAGATGGAAATTATTAGTCTTAATTTTCCTATCATGCCAACCCACATGTTGTATTTACACTATTTCAATGTGATGAAGTGCTTCCTTTCTTAGTTCATCAAGTACATTTAGTTTCATGTTCCTATCTTATTGAGCTTGGGAAATATCCAAGCCCAAATCAAGTGTTATCCTTAATTTTTTGTGTTCAAACTCAATGGGAAAAATAAGATTTTTAAATTAAAATATTTCATATAGAGTGAAACCAATTGTGGTTTTCTAGGTGATTCTATAAGCCCAGATTGCTTCTAGAAGATGAGTTGACCAATATTTTTTATGCAAGTTGATAGTCTTAGTGAGTATATTTTCTAATTATCTATTTTCACTTCCACCTGACCATTTGATTAAGGATGGTAAGGGGTAGAATTTTTGTGTCTAATTCATATTATCTTACCAAGGAAACTATGATGTCTAATGTGAACTATGGGCCTTGGTCTATGACTATTTCTCCTGGTACTCCATAGTGGGTGAAGATTTCTTCATACAAGAACTCAACTACTTTCTCATCTTAGGCATGGGTTAAGGATTTGACCTTTGCACATTTTGTGACATAATCATTTCACACCAATATATGTTATTTATTATTAGATTTGAGATCAATGGGACTTATAAAATCTAGCCTCCATTTATCAAAGGGTTCTAGAACCAGTTGTGGATGTAATGGAATTTCATCATAGCTAATGGGTTTTCCTATATGCTAGCATTGATTACATCTACAAGTATACATCATGTCATCCTTATGTGAAGAAGGTAAGTAATATCTAGTAGTGAGTACTTTCATGGAAGTCTATTTGGCACCAAAATGACTCCCATAGTGTTCATCATGGTAGGGTCTAAAAATGTCATAAACTTCATCTTCTCTGATACATCTTCTCATAACTAAATTTGGTCTAGTGATAAATATATTTATTTCAATCCAAGAATAATTTCTACTCTTTTGGATTAGGTTTTGTTTGTCTCCAGGTGAGAAATGTTGTGGTAGTGATCTTGCAGCAAGATAGTTAGCAATATTTGTAAACTAAGGAGATTAAATTATTACAATAAATAAATGTTCATTAGGGAAAGAATAATCAACAATAGGACTATGCTCATCATTTTTCATTTGAGATAGAAAATTTGCTACTACATTATCCTTACCTAGTCTATCCATAATGGTAATATAAAAATCCTAAAGTAAAAGCAACCAATGAATTATCTTGCCTATTATAACATGTTTGCTCATTAAATACCTAATTGTTTCATGATTTATGTGGATAAATACTTGGTAGTCTATAATATAGTGTCAAATTTTGTTGATGGCATAGACTATAGAAATAAATTCCTTCTTTATTAAAGAGTAGTTAATTTCATCCCCTTGAAGATTCTTATTGATAAAATAGATTGCATAACTTAGGGATTTAGTTTTTTGCCCAAGGAAAACTCATAAAGTGGTGTCAGATGCATCTATGTAGATGTGAAAAGGCTTATTCCAATTTGGCCCTCTCATAATAGGAGTTGTTATGAGAAGGTCTTTGAGTTTTTGAAAGGCAGTTTGACAATCATTAGTCCATGTAAATTTAGCATCCTTAGTAAGCAATCCAAACAATGGTGTGGCAATTTTACTAAAATATTTCATGAATAATCTATAATAACCATCATGTCCTAAAAATATTATAACATATTTATACTTCTTTGGTGTGGGTAGATCCTTAATGATACTTATCTTTGTTCGTTCAATAGTTGGAGATATGTGATGCCCCAACACAATCCCTTCAGTCATAAGCATGTAACACTTTTCATTGCTCAAAGATAATTGGTGGTCCTAGCAACATTAATAACTTTCTATAAGATAGTGAGTGTTTCTCTAAATTTCTAATCATAGATAATGAAATCATACATGTAGATTTCAACACATTCATGGGAGAGATTAGAAAATATGCTCAAAATAGCCCTTTGAAAAGTAGATGGGGCATTACAAAGACCAAATGGTAAGATGACATAGGAATAGGTTCCCCAAGGGCAAGTAAAAGTGGTTTTATCTTGATCTTGTGGAATAATTAATATTTGATTATAACCACTATAGCCATCTAGGAAGGAAAAGTACTTTTATCTGCTAATGTATCTAATACTTGATTAATGAATGGAAGGGGAAATTGATCCTTCCTAGTAGCAGCATTCAATTCTTGATAATAAATTCAAATATTCCATTTTCCTCCTTTCTTAAGTGCAATGACCAGGGGAGATACCCACTGGCTATCCAACATAGGATAAACAAATCCTACATCAAAGATTTTTTACAACTTAGTTTTGACAATATCCTTAACTACATGATTCATTTGTCATTGGGGTTGGTGAATAGGTTTGCATTCTTCTTTAAGGTAAATTTGATGCATGTATAAATATGGGGGTATTCATCTCATGTCATGTTAATCCCAAGTGAATTCTATTGCGTGTTTTCTCATCATCGTAAGTAAATGACTTTATTTTTGGGATGTTAAGGAGGTGCTAATGCTTAGAGGTTTGTTTGGCAAAATGTCTACTTACTTTGTTAAAGAAAGCATGGTTTCTACATTGGTGATTAAAGGAGCATAAATGCATTGATGGGGAAGTAATTGATGGAATTTTTAAATGCCTCTTATGGTTTTATCAAGATCATTCTTAGGAAAGGTATTCTAAAGAGGTCATGGTGTACATTCCAACAAATTGGTGGCTATAGGATCCTAGTGATAGGTGTTGTACAAGATATTAGTAAGGATAGTGTCTTCTTCTTATCCCTATAGATCTAGACTCTAGTCAATTGTGAAAAGAATTTAAAAAGAGACAACTTCTTCAAATTCATCAATCCAAGGGGTTGGACCATCATTTTAGGAAGGCTGAGCTGGTGGATATAAAACTAGTTCTTGGTGTCATTTCCATTGGATATTAGCATTTTTTTGACCTAAAACCAATAAAAACATCAGTGGTAGCCAACCATGGATGACTAAGGATGAGAAGATAACCCTCCAAATTGATATTTGGTTATGGGACAATAAAGTTTGCTAAATATTTCTAGAAGTCCATAGTGATAATAAGGTCCTCAACAATCCCCTTATGCTTAATAGTTGATCTGTTAGCCATCTGGAGGATAGTGGGTGTTAGATGGAGAGTGGTAAGTTTCAACTATTGCATGGTCTCTATGGTAATCACATTGATGGTTATACCGAAAGTCAATTAAATTATTATATATGGGTTGATCATGAATGCTAAAATTAACTACAAGACTTCCCAAATCAAAATATTTTGGGGAAATTATGTTTCCCAACATAATATTTTTTAGTTGGCCAATGACTTAGATTATTTTAGGATCCTTCTTTATTTCAAAATTTTTAAAACATAGCTCTCTAATAGCTTCATTGTAGATATAAACATGCTTTATTAGTTGAAAGAGTGAGATTTGTATGCACACATTCTTGAGTTGTCCTAAAATATCAAATTTAGGCTCTGATTTAGGATATCATATGTTCAATCTCTCTAGAAAAGGAAGATTGTCAGTTTTTTTAATTTTCTAATGGGCTTGGCTTAGAATTGGCCATGGATGGCTATGGATTAGTATGGAGTGGAGCTAGTTAAAAGTTTTCTATGATTATGGGTGAGGTGGGTTATGGAAGAACATGATCTAAGCAAATTTGAACTTGATTAATATCCAAGGTGTATGTTGGATATTACATTATTTTAATGGATTATGTTGGTTAAACTGACTTATTGGTAGGATTGGGGATGGGTTGGGTGGGTAACTGAGTGGTTCAAATAAGTTACTGAGTGTTTGGCATTATGGCCTATTGTTATTATTATGGTTGTTGCATTTGTTGGGGAAATCCTTGATTGCCTCTTCATTATTTTTGCCATGGATTAGAGGGAAAAAACCATTGTTGGTTTTGGAATTACCTCAATTAAGGTTGTCCATTCTATTGAATCTATAAGTAATTTTGGGGTAGATATCAACTTATTTAGGACCAATTTTTATTGGGTACATTCATCCAAGAACCATATTAAGGATTATTGGAGAATTAATAATTTGTAAACATAGAGTTTGACGGCATACCTAGTATTTTTTCCCATGGTTTCTATTGAGCCATGAAAAACACTTGATTCTCATCTTCTTATATGTCATACAACTCTATTATCTTAGGATTCTCATAGATTATGATATCTACCTGAGCTTTCATGGAATGGCATGTGCAATCCACCTTTTTCTTTCTATATTCAAGGCAATATGTGGCTAAGTTTTTCTCAGATTATTCTTGCTTCCTTTATGTATGTAATGTATCAAGTTGAGTAGCTAAGTGGCTGATAATGTCTTGCTTCATGTCCTAGAGTAGGTTTATAAATTTACCTTTAGATAGTCCTACTATAGATACTACAGGAAGGGTTATACCCCTACTTTTGTTCATGGTTGATCTAGAGTAGTTTCTATATAGAACTGTTAGTTTATTAAATGGTAGTGTAGAAACATCACCACTAGACATTAGATCTAGTGCTTTTAGATAATCATCTCTAATCCCTTTCAAGAATATCATCTTGATTTATTCCTTGTCTATTATAGTCTACTTGGATTTTTATAAGAAGAACAAAAATATTTCCATATATTCTTCTAATAACTCATCATCACCTTGTGTCATTCAGAATATGTCATCTTTCTTGTAGTTTCTACCCCTACAATAGTCTTGGTATTTCATCAAAAACTTCTCCTTAATTTCTTCCCAAGTAGAAATGGCATCCTTTCCAAGTCCCATGATCCATCTAAGTGTTGCATATTTGAGTGTTAATAGAAATAATTTGATTTTTTGAGTGTCTTGATTATAATCATAGCTACAACATAAGATGTCAAACTCAAAAAAAAATGTGTCTTGATCCTCAGATGCTTTTCATTTAAAATTATAGAGGGTAAAGTGAGGGATATTCTTCATGGGTGCATTTTTGTTAGGAGTAAGGATAGGAAATTTGAAAGTAGTAGAATCATTGGTAGTGTTTTCTTCCTAGTGATCCCCCATGAATACTCTTTGTGTTAGTAGATGGGAGGTTGTTGCTACCCACCACTCAAAATTCCTATCAATTATTTTATTTCCTTGGGTGTAGAAGATGGAGAATTTATATTTATTCTTAGGAATATATGGCTTCTTATATAATAGGTATGGTGTGGAGGTTTTAGAAGATTTAGTTAGTGTCTCAGCAAAGAGTCTCTCTAAATTGGAAGATTATATTGGCCTAGTGTTTCTTCTAGGAGAAAGAATAGCTTTGAATGCCTCTTTAGAAATAAATTTGGGTGATAGAGGAAAGTGAACTTTAGATTCCTAAGTATGAGGTGATAAGGTAGAAATTCTCAAAGGTGGTACATGTGGGTCTATTCCAAGGGTATGAACCTCCTCAAGGTCTCCATCTTGTGCTACCAATCCAACCACAAAATATTCCTTCTCTACCTCTTCTATTGATAATTATGAGTGATCTTTAAGAATTCCTTCATGTTCCTCAGGTACTATAGGTTGAATTTTAGAACTTGAAGCAACATTTGATGATTTAGGCAAAAATATTCCTATATAGTTCCCTTCACTTTGCATATGTCAACCACCTTTTTTTTAAACTTTTTTCCCACCCTACCTCCACAAGGTTAGTAATATGGGGGTTTTAAAAAAGTTCCACTATCCTAATTGAAAAAAGGGAAATTTAAACTATGAAAGAAAGAAATATTTAATCTAACTACCAACAAACTTTGGAAATAAAATAAATAAATATCTAGTAATAATTGTTATCAAGATTGAAGATTACAAGTGTGTGATACCCTTCTTGACAATGGTGCTAAAAATGACTAGCAATTGATTCATAATCAGATATACTTCTCTTGATCAAAATGAACAAGGAGAGTTACCATGTACCTATACCTTCTACCTCATTTAAATGTCAACCTAACGGTGTAGACTTGATAAGATGACATCATTTTATGTGCACACTCAATCTTCTAATTTGAACTTATGCTAATTATTATCTAAGATGTGAAGTCACATAGTAAATAAAATAATGGAAATTAAACTTAAACAAAATACTATGAAATAAATGCTTATGCATTGGAATCTTCCTTAAACAAATTTAAGCAAGAATGTAAATCACACAATTCAAAAAAGAAACACATAATGCATAAAAAAAACAAATAACATGATTAGATATTAAAATGGGTTGGATTATTGCTAAAATATTCCAAAGGGGGCCCTTCCTCCTAACTCTAGCTTCAATCCTTCCTCTCATAACAATTAATTAGACTCAAAAATGCTTGTTCATATTAATCAAAAATGTAGCAATGAATTGTTGCAGGAAATTACAATGACAATTGCTTGGAAAAATATAATTTTGATAATCTTTAATCAACATCTAATACCTCTCAAATATATACACCACAAAGGATATTTTTTTATAAAAAATAATATATATATATATATATATATATATATATATATATATATATATATATATATATATATATATATATATATATTAATCTAAGATACATTCAATTTAGGATAACCAAACTTGGCTCCTTTGCTAAAGATATCTTCATATGAATTATGTGACATTGTTGTAGGACAAACAAAACTATTTCAACCTTAAACCACTTTTATATTGGGCTCCATGGAGGTTATGGTTTTTTTTATGATTTTATATAAATAGGAATCAAAATCTGTTCATTCATGATTTTGGTCACATATTGGTTGTAGGATAGTCTGTGTAATGAGATTCTTTTATTGTAGGATGTTTTGTGCTATATACCTATTTCTCCAAAACATCCTTTAAACACATTATATAAAAATCATCTTAAAGCAATAGATAACCATCATATATTTAATTCCAATACATAATTCTAACTATTAAAAAATTATAGAAACATAATGCTATATGTCTTATGAAGGAAGGAAATTATATGGAAAAGTGTTCAAAAGCATGGTTAATAAGTAGGATGAGTACAATACATGGACACAAGAATAGGACATTTATGGGGCTCATCAACAGTCACCTATAACTAGTCAAAACATAGTCCTAGAAATATCATCTCAAATACCAATCCAACTTGCTCAGTAGTCTACAAAGAGGACATTAGCACCATATTTGGGACACTATAGTCACATGAAACTAGTGTCCCCAACTAGGTACTATTTTCCTTATCCCTACCTCTTCCAAATGGATACTTTTTTATATGTGTGACCCTCCTAAGGATTCCTTAGCATACTTTATTATCTTCAAAATCAATAAAACTTTATAAAAACAAGTCTAATTTACTTTTATTCACTAGATGGAAAAATAGATACAAAAGCACATTCAAACTAAAGTCAAGTTATGTAAAATTAAGTTATTTTATCCCTATTTTTACCTAATTATACATAATACCATATAAAAAATCCATACATCTATATTCCAAACATTTCAAATTTAAAGAACATCCAATGCATTAAACCCCACTCTCATTCTAGCATTCACTTGCACTTGCATCAAGCACTATGTGGGATATCTACGGCTTGATACTTCTTCAGAGTATTGGTGTGTAGGAAAATATATTCATAGTGTGGTGTTGAGGATGTGCATTCCATCCTAAAATTAACATAAAATTATTTTTCGTTTCATACTTGTAATGAGTATTAGGGTTTTCACACTAAATCAAGTTTCTCAAGCACAACACAAAGCTCTAGGTTTCATGTATGTAGGAATGGGACCTAAAAATATAGGCATAGATGCTCTTATAAAATAAGAACAATCATGAAAAGGGGACACTACCTCCACCTGGAGGACACTACACAGACATGGCATTACTTTACATATTGGTTGCTACTATCTAGTGAGTAGGTGAACACCAAAATCATATTGAAGACACTCAGAACTATCTAGATCTCAACTTTTAGAACCCAGATCATCAATGATAGTTAGTTTTTAGATAAGTCTATATTCATGCCTATTTATTTATATTTTTATAAATTCAAAGAAGTTCAAATGCTATAACAAATCAATACTCAATTAATTCATATTTATTTAACTAATTTAGACATCTCAACCCTTTAACCTAAACATAGGATTTTCATAGTAAAATGTTATAAGATTAAATCATTTGGTGAACCCATCTTACTTTGAATATTTATTTAAACCCTAGTTTGCATTAATCCAAAAAAATTCAATAAATTAGGGTTTAATAATTATAATTTTATATTTTTTTAGGTAACCTATCTAATTAAAAAAATTACATATTAGCATTTCAACTTATTTGAATATGATTTAAATTATTGTAAAGAAATCATAGATTCAAAAAACCTTAGCCCTGGACACACTTAGGGTATGTATCATTCTCTATTTATACTTAGATTTCACATCCATAAATATTCTAATTTATATAATCATGATGATAATGATTGAATAAATTAATCATTTCTTGTTGCAAAGTCTAATACTTTCATTTTTATACTTGTTCCCTTTAATTTAGAATGAACTTAGAAAAGACATACACACATGTATAGATGATGCTTTATATCGATTGTAATATATTCCATATGTCATATCATGTTATATTTCTCCTAGATTAAATTCCATTAACAATAAAACCTATACACACCTAAAGGATTTATTACAGAACCTAATAACTATGTTTTGAGTTTCAATGTTATGTCTAGGCACAAGAAAGAATCTCCTTCTCATCTTCATGAGGATGATAGATACTTTCCCTCTAACCAGGTCTATGCTATCATTCCTCCACAAGATGAATAATCCTATAACATTTTCACTAATCCCCCTACTCAACCTATTCACACATCTTCCCTATAAGTGTGTGCCCACATGTTTAAACAAAAACAACTAGGGTTTGCACTTGTGAAACTCTATGTGATCAACTTATTAGTATGAGAAAGATAATTATAGGTTTACAAAATCAAAATAAACTAATACATGAAATATTAAACCATTTGAAAAATAATTTACAAGATAAAAGCATCTAGGTCATAATAGTGTAATTCATGTTTATACATCTCTAACTAGTCAATTTATGGCAAAAAATGTTACATATTAGAACATGAAATCACAACAAAGTAAATCTACAACTAGTGATTCAAAAATAATTCAAAGGTAAAATAAGAATTTAAGTGAGACACTAAGGGTAAAATAATTCAAAGCTAAGTTGATCAACCTCCTTCCTCTACACCTAATGAGTAGGCCCAGATATTTTTATGCATTTCATAGAATGCATGGGCACACACCAATTCATGTTCAACATTAAAAAGGATAATACAAGAGATCATGGATACATATGACTCACATAATGACACTTCATCTAAGAAACATACATTGGCACATCTACCAATTCAAACTGGCTCAAATTTAAAAGTAGTACAAAAATGGTTACCAAAGCATAACTCATATTAACAAAAGTTGAAAAGAACAATCATAATGATAAATAGTGAAACAAGCATAGATAAATCAATAAAATATACCTCTTCAAAATGAGGCTAAACATTAAATATGATATGGGATTGCTCAAAACTATATACAATAATATGATTATCATGGTCACAGTTTGGGCAAATAGGCCTAAGGCATTACTTATCCTATTCTTTTAGTTGATAATATTGGTCAACAAGGTTTGGGGTTTATTAAAAATGCTAAGGAACATAATTCACAAATACATTTTATCAAGTCAAAACATCCATATACATATGAAATATTACAAAAAGAGTAAGAGATTTAGTTGTAAAGTCAAAATCAAGCTCATTCAACAAATATTCTCAAACAAGGATTCCTAGGAAAAGATCCTCCACAATAATGTATATCTACAACAAGCATAGTTTTAAAGGGAAAAATCACAATCAATATGCCAAATCACAATTCAAAAAGGTGAACTCCATAATATTAGGCATTTCCCTCTAGCATTATAGGTTATTATGATTTTGATCATGAACAATATTATGATTTTGATTATGAATAATACTTAGAGTCCTACTACAACAAAATTCAACTACAACATAGCATTCACACTACATAAGATATTACCATTCATATTTTAGACACAATCAATAGTGATAGTGAGTCTCCCATGAGGCTCATTAGTTAGTATGGTTCCTACTCTTGTACATACTTCCTTCTCTTTCTTGATCCTTGTACATAGTTTATTTTTAATTTCTTGTACATAGATTATACTAAAAAAAGACAAAAAATATAACATGTCAAAATATAAAAACATTTAAATATTTAAAAAACACAAAATTTTATAGATTGTATTCATTTTTATGTTTGCATTTCCAGTACTTTTGAGATATTGCATATTGTTAGCTATCCTAGTATAGTTAGTTTTATCATACACATATGCTTCACTTGTTCTTATTGAGTGTTTACATATTCCAGATAGGACTCTAATCCACTACATTGATCCAGAAGAACTATCATATACCCATTGGGGAGAATTACACTGATCCAAGTTTATATGTTTGATACATCTACTTACTTGGGGGAATCTCATACATAGTGTTACTGCCAAGTTCTACCTTACATACTATACAATTTATGCATTGATTTATCTTGATATTGATCATTACTACTCATTTCTCATATTTTTTTATCAACTATCACTAGTGACACTTAGTATATATGTATCATATCATCTACATAGATTTGTACTACATAGTTATACATGCTTTCATTTCTAGGTTATTCTACATTAGACTTGATTGCATTCATATGCTTCTTCCATATTTGAGGGAATTTAAATATGTCATTATTCTTTGGCTCTATGCCACTTCTTTATTTTTATGCCTTGGACATGTGCCCATGTCCCTTGCATGTGTTTTCTTGCTTCTATATACAGACATTTGAACATGTATTTTATTTGTCTCTACACCAAATTACTTGTTACTTGTGTATGTGGAGATTTGAGCATGTCCTTTTATGTATTCATTATCATATTTAATGACATGTGCCCATGTCCCTTCTATTGTGTCCCCTTCATCTAAATTTTGTATGCCTCATGTGTTTGTATGTTTACCTCCTTTTATGCTTCTACACCATGACACTTGTTATTGTTTGTTACACATAAACTAGTTTTCAATGCTATGAGGGATCTTGTGCATCTACCCTTCCTAATTTGGATCCATTATGAACATTATGCCCTATCACCATAGGTAACTAAGATTTGATATTATACATTGAATACATCTATCTTGACACCCTTGTGTAATGTTAAATTATAACATACATCTTACATTACCTACTTATGCTTAAATACATTTACATTCTAATGTTATGTTTTTAAATTATATTGGAATATCATGCCCATGTTTGGATAACGCATTTTATAGAGATAATTATTTAGAGGAAAGTTATTACATAATTTTCACAACTACCCTACAAAGAGGGGGTATTCATAGGGGTTAGTCATAGAGATCAGGGTCCTACTTTTGTATTCATAGATACATTTCAACACACAAGCTCAGTTTTGGCATCAGACTTAGGTAGATAGAATAGAATAGAGACTCATATTTTAGTTTAGATCAATCAAAAACTAGACCAGGAAAATAGTAGTACCTTGATTGAGAAACTAGCACCATAGTCTACAACTATCTACTATAGGGTGTTAATGTCCAGTATCCCCAACTTCAAGATAGTCTGGATCATTCAAACCAATACACTAGGTACAATACATATTTGCACAAATATAGTCACAATTTTTATAGTTATATTTATATTTATCTTAGATTCATACTAATTCTCATATTTGAGGGCATCATGCATGGCATGATCACTCATGCATTCAATTCAATTACATAGATTCAGCTATTACATACTTAATTTATATTCAATACACTTAGATACCATATTGGGGGCATGTACATAGCACATAGTTTTCATATATTCAGCTACACATAGGTTGATTAGATGGAATGACAAACTCCATATCATTCTCTACAATGCATACACTTGATATCAAATTCTAGGTTATCACCATATTCATGCCTTACTCCATTTGTAGTGGTTGGCATTCCTAAGTGGCCTAGAGGCACCTAATATAATTGAATGGACATATAACTAAATAAAAAATTATATTTACTTGGTTAGATACTTTCAACACTTTTTGCATTGTAGTTATAGATGCATCTAATTCACACAGGTGGGAAATAATGGAGTCATGTCCTACTTGAGTTCTTGAGACACATACATGAGAGATTTAGACATGCTTATAGTCTTATCCAAGATATTTATAGATTAGGATCCATCGATTAGGGGTGGGCAATGATGGAGTCAGAACTGGATTGATTTCTTGAGCCACCCATATGAGGATTGAGGAAGCCATCAGTTCAATCTAAGTTATTCATTGTTATAATTGATATATACACTCACACACACATAAGTTGTAACTAAGTTCATGCATTGGTTTATGTACCCAATGAGGTGTATTCATTCATTTATTCTCTCTATACTCAACTTTTACTCAATTAAATTATTTCAACATAGTCTTTTGCTTTTGATCATCTCTGAAGTAAGGACTAATTTTTGCATGTTTCATTGTAGGACATTACTTTGGATCATGTTCCATATATGCAAACTTAGATTCACATACTCAAGCGTAGCTACATGGGATTTACTTCTAAGTTTAGCCTAAGTATGCTTCTTTTTCCTTTATACTATTCATTTCACTTTATTGCATTACTAGCATAAAGTGTGGGGGAGAAAATGTAATCTTGAAAAAATGGTAATTGAATGCTAAGAGTGTCATTTGAGTAACCCTATTCCTAGTTTATCCCTTAACCCATCCTAGAGCCTTAGACATACTTTTTAAATCATTATATAGACCAATGTCACCTATAGTTATTCAAAACATAGTCCCAAAACTATCATCTCAGATCTGAACCCAACTTGTTCAATAGTCTACAATGGGACATTAGTACCACATTTGGGACACTACAACCATATGATGCTAGTGTACCCAACTGGATGCTACTTTCCTTAAGCATAACTCTTCTCAAAAGATAATTTTTAAAATGTGTGCCCTTGCTAAGGTCAGCATATTCATATTTTCTTATCCACAAAAGTAACATAACTCTATAAATACAAGTATAATTCACATTTGTTCACTATATGTAAAATAGATGTAAAAGCACATTCAAACCAAAGATAAGTTGAGAAAATATAAGTTATTTGATCCATATTTTTATTTACTTCTAAATACTACCATCTATAGCATCCCTAATCCCATTTTTCAAACATTTCAAATATCAAGCACATTTAAGGCATCCAAGCCCACTCTTATTCTAGTATTCACTTGCCCTTGCATCAAGTACTAAGTGGAAGATATACACCAAGATTGATACCTCTTTAGAGTATTGGTATATAGGTAACTCTATTCGTAGTAGGGTGTTGAGGATGTCCAGTCCATCCTACTAACAAACACATAATTATTTATCATGTCATACTTGTAAGGAGGATTAGGGTTTGTATACTAAATCAAGTTTTACATGCATAACATAGATCTCTAGGTTTCATTCATGCAGGAATAGGACCTAAAAACATAGGTGTAATTACTCTAAAAATTAATAACAATCCTATAAAGTGGATAATACTTCCACCTAGAGGACACTACACAAACATGGTGCTACTATCCATACTGTCCACTACTATCTAGTGAGCAAATGAGCACTAGAATCCTATTGATGACACTCAAAACTACCTAGATCTCAACTTTAAAAACTACTTATTTAGAGGTCAGTTCTTACACAAATTTCAAAACTACCCTCAAAATAGGGGGAATTCAAATGGTGTTGTTACATAGATAAGGCCCCTAATTTTATATTCATAGATACATTTTAGCACACAGACTTAGTTTTAGACATTAGACTCAGGGCAAACACAAAATAAAATAGAGACTTAGAATTTAGTTTAGATCACTCATAAATTAGACCAGGTAGATATTAACACCTATATTGGGACATTATTTACACATAGAACTACTTTTCACTAAAAGACACTATTTTCTAGTATCCCCAAGTTCAGGACAATCTAGATCATTCAAACCAGTACACTAGGTACAATACAAGTTTGTATAGATATAGTCACAAGTTTGATAGTTATGTTTAAATGTTACTCTGATTCATTCATTTTAGCTCAAATTCATACCATTTTCTCAAAACTAGTGACATCATGCATGGAATGATCACTCATACATTTAATTTAGTTACATAGATACATTTATTACATACTTAGTTTAGATTCAGTATACTCATATAGAAGATTAGGGGAATGTGTATAGCACATAGTTTCCATATACTTATCTACACATAGGTTGATCAGATGGAATTACAAACTCCATGTCATTCTCTATATTATATACACTTGATATCACATTATAGGTTATCACCATATTCATTCCTTACTCCTTATCTAGTGGTTGGCATTCCCAAGTGGCCTATATCTACCTATTATACATGAGTGGTCAAAGATTTGAATACACAATTAGATACTTTCATCACTTTGTGTAGTACAATTATAGATGCATCTACTTCACATAGGTGGTAAATGACGGATTCATGGACTAGCTGAGTTTTTTATCCACCTAAATGATAGGGTTATACACACTTACGATATTATCCAAGATATTTAGAGATTAGGATCCACTAATCACGGGTGGGTAATGATGAATTCAAAACTGGATTAAGTTCTTGAGCCACACATATGATGATTGAGCAAGCCATCAACTCAGTCTAATATATTTAATGATATGATCACTATATACACTCACACACATAGGTTGTCACTAGGTTCATGTATTGATTTACATACCCAACAAGTTATATTTATTCCTTTCATCTTTCTTTACTCAGCTTTTACTCAATTACTTCATTAAAGTATAGTCTTTTACTTTTGATCATCTCTTAAGTAAGGACTAATTTTTGCATGTTTTATTGTAGAACATTATTTGGATCATGTTCCATATATGTAAACCCAGATTCACAAACTTAGACTCAACTACATAGGCTTCACTTTCATGATGAGTCTAGGTATGCTTATTTTCCTTTATACTAGTCATTTCACTTTTTTGCATTACTGGGATAAAAGGGGCCAAATGCAATCACCTAAAAGTGGTAATTGGATGCTAAGAGTGTCACTTGAGTTACCATATTCCTAGATTAACCCTAGACCCAACCTATAACCTTATACACACTTTTTTAGTCATTTTGCAAACCATAGTCACCTAAAGTTAGTCAAAACATAGTCCTATAACTGTCATCTTAGATCACAATCCAACTTGCATAATGATTTAACAATTTTTGGAATATTAGAGTAGTATTCCTAATTTAGTTAAGCATCTATAGTAATAAAATTAGTAAATAAATATGAAATAATTAAGCTACTAACTTGTATAATCTGAATAAATTTTGAATCTTTCTAAAAATAGTAATAAGGGAGAGAAAATAATACTTAGCTAGAAACTAAGGCAGTTGTTACAAGGTTTAGAATTAACTTTACAAGATTGGATCAATGTATTAAATTATGATCTAGCCTTAATTTATTAATTGGATAGGAGCACAAAAATAAGACACCTTAGTTTTAGTCCTCTATTACCACTGTTCTCCAAGAGACATGAGCTTTCTAGGTTTTGTTTGTTATGTCTGTGTGAGCTTGCTTATGAAATTTTGACTATTGAATGTCTAAAAAACTCCCTGTAGGGTTTATTTAGTCTTCAAAACCTAAAATCCATTATGATTTGACAAAATTTGAGGAATAAGGGGAGTTAGTGTGTGTAATATATACTAAACATGTATCCACACCCCTTGTGTAGACACATTGCCTACATACCAATACTCTGAAGAGGGATCAAGCCATATGTAGTTCTCCCACTTGATGTACTTTATAAAATAGTATGTATGAAGATGAAAAATACTAAACTAGGTGTGCTTGAGGTGGCTATGGATTGGTGTAAGGATTCAAATAAGCTTTTAGTAGTATTGGTTGGTTGTATGTAGAGGACAGGGAAGATTATCTTAGTGGTTTTACTTGTATTCTTGTTTTCTTTGTAATAATTTTTAACCCCTTCTAAATTAAATTTGAATGGGATTTTATAAGGATCTATTAGTCATGGGTCAAATGTATTCACATTAGGATGAGAAGGAGGGTAGGAACCAAAAATAAATAACTATTGGTAGTAAAAATGCACTTGGAGAGGATCACCAAAATAGGATACCCTAGGTTTTGGCACTATAGTAAAAGTTGGGTGCCATTGTCCTAAAGGAAGATGACCCATAGGGATGGAATCAACACTAGAAATACTACCTAGAGGACGTGTAATCACTATTTAGAAGGCTATGGATGACTGGGAATTAGTGAAAAGGTACCTAGAAGGTCAATGAGAGAAAACAAGATGGACCTATGGGTTGGGTGTCATAAACCACACTCAAGTTACCAATTTTCACATTTTATATGAATACATTCCCCCCTTTATTCTAGTGATGCAGAAAAGTGAAATACTAGGATAAAGGAAAAATAGAAAGCGTACCTGAACTTACCTACAAGGGTGAAGCTCATAAAGTTATGTGATGTTGGGTGTGCATAGAGAGAGCATGTTATGAAGTGTAAATTTGCAAGAGAAAATAAAGAGTAGATCAGTTCTTATTAGATACATTATATATAAAATAATAACATACAAAGCTATGTAAGAGAGAGGAATAGAAAGGACCGAATACACCTCACTGGGTATGCAAACCAATATAAAACCTATTATGATATTGAGTGATATTGGATAATGTTGGATGATGTTATACTAAGAGTAATATCATGAATGGAACTAAGTGCTCAATTCCCTAAGAGTGGATTAAGAATGTAAAGGTTGGCCCTTTGGCTCCATCATCACCCATTAAGTGAATTTAGGTGGCCATGCATGTGTTGATCTATGTTTGGACTATGTGTCCAATCCCTTTGAATAGATGGAGAAAGAATACAAATGATAGTTATTAATTTAGCTCCATTATTTCCTTGTGAAGTGAAGCTATAAACTAATATCATTATGAATGTGCATCATATGAGATGGCTCCTGAAGCCCATTAATGCTCTATAATCTGACAATGTTGGTATGGATAGCCAAATATATACTAAAAACTAGGCCAATCTTGGATAATTTAGAAAAGGTGGAGATTAGGCTTGTATGAAATACACTCCAAAAATAGGCTATAGGTTTATATGGAAACCACTCAAAAATGTGGAGATTAGGCTTGTATAAAAGCCACTCTAAAATGATTCCAACTACTTACAGATGAAATAAGGCATATAACTGCTAAGAATGCTTGGGTAATATACTAAAATTAGAAAGAAGAGAAGTCAAATGTGCCACACACATTACCCCTAATCACTAGTGTCTGAAACATGGAAGTTATAATAACTACCTTATTTTAAACTAGAAGTGAGAGCCATCATGTCATGCATGATTCCCCCTATATCTATATTATCTGAGAAAAACTATACTAAAAGTGATGTATGTGAACTGGTCAAAATGTGCAAAACTATAGTTGAACCTACTTTTCTACCTATTTATGGAAAAACTATTTTTTTTTGTTGTTTAGATAGGAGCAGCAAAAATGGACACCTTATTGTCTAATGTTGTAGTCCAATATTAGCGCTATTGTCTTGGGCTAATTTTGATGATTTTTTTATAATTTTCACTATCTGTCTGGTTTTTAATACCTATTTTGAAGTTTGGTTGATATTTTGGGTGTTTTGAATGCTAATTTTATTACCAGTAGGAGCTTTGATCTCTATGACAAAACCCTTGTTTGTTTCCCCCTCTTTTTAGGGTAGGAATGAAGACCTTATAATGACTACCCTCAAAAGAAAGAGCACTACAATTGTGTTATGTTGTGAATATATATGATATATAAATTATAATAGATAATATATCTCAATCTATAACATGGTTTATAATAGGAGATTGTTAGATCAACAAGGGTATGCCCAAATAGATATAATAATGTAATAACATGTGTAATGTACTGAATTAGAATTGGAAGTCTGGTTAGTTGTCAAGGAGGGATGGAGCATGATGTCTATCATGGCATCCAAGAAATCAAGATAATGCATGAAGTGGATCATGACATTGCAAACAATTTGATAAGCAAACAAGCAACAAGCACACAAGGCAAGAAGCAAGAAGCATACAAGAGTGTCCAAGGGTCCTAGCAAATAAAGGACATGGGCACATGTCACTCAAACTAAAAAAGAAGCATACAAGGAATGTTCAAATTCCACATACACATACAATTGAAAAAATAAGTGTTAGCACAAGGGCCACATGCACATTGAAGAGTACAAGCAAAGGACATTGGCTAATGTCCTAAGGCACACACAAGAATAGAAGCAAAAGACATTAGCAAATGTCCTAAGGCACATATAGGAAAAAAATCATGAACTGAGATATGTAATAACATCTATCTATATAGAGTAAGAAAGGAAAGCATGTAAATACTTATAAATACAATCACATCTTACTAATCAAAGAAAGAAGTGAAAGTATGCAAGACATGGTAATACAAGACTAGGTATATGCTAATAAATACCTAAGTGTTATACACTAGTGGAATATCAATAAAGTAATCTATGTAATCTATTAAATAATTTACATCAACATGATAACTAGAGTGTGTGGTGTAAGAGTGGCATAACCTAGATTGTGAAGTCATGTGGAAGATGACCCCAGTGAATATGTATATTGATATGTGTCTTGAATGTAGAATTAGGATGCCTCCTCAATGGGTAGAGTGAATTAATCAATGATCTATAAGTCACTACACACACTCAAATATCAAGTGAAGTATGGTAATGTATATAAATCAACAAACAATAGCATATAAAAACAAATGTAAGTCTATCATGGTAGTAGAAATGTAAAGCACGGATGATGCATATAATTGAAATGTTTTTGAATTATTTGAATGTTTTTGGATTTTTTTAAATATAAGCTATATACAATCAATCATAAGATGACTATGTTCAATAAATATTGAGAAACTATGTACAAGTAAGAAAAAATAAATTATGTACAAGTAATACTGAGAAAAAATGATACTAACTGATGAGTCTCATGGGAGACTCCCTATCATGGTGTCCTATATCAAAGAAAGGAAACATTCATGATTTTAAAGCATGAGGGAATGGGTATGAATATGAATTTGAATATTCGTATTCATTGTCTATATCTTGGAAATCATAATAGCCTATATTTTTACACTCATCATTATCATCTTGATCTTGAACCAATGGAATGATAGTGTTGACTTTTATTGTATCTGGATCTTTTCCTTTGATAAATTGTCTATGAATTATTTTCCTTAGTATGTTAAATAAATCCCAAACCTTGGTGACAATTATTGACAACTTTTAGAATTGGAGTAGTGATGCCTTTATTTTGCTTTCCCAATCCTTTACCTTGATAATCAAAATATTATAGATATTTTTTACCAAAACCATACTACTTTGAAATTTGATCCTCATTTTGGGGAGGTATATTTATATCTTTTTCATGATTTTACCTATGCCTATGGTACTTTTCCTTTCTCTGATTTTGCTTTTTGATCCTTTTGTTGTTCTAAGTTATGCTTTGGTAACCACTTTTGTATTGTTTATAAATTTGACCCTTTGTGAATGTGTTCCTATGTCACTATGGATTTCTTTCCTGATTTAACTTATATAGTTTCCTCATTAGTAATTATCTATTGTAATGTTTTTTAATGCAAAACATGAATCTATGTGATGCCCATGCATTCTATGATATGCACAATAATATTTAGATCTTCTCACTAGATGTAGAGGAGGTAGTTTGATTAACTTAGATTTAATCATTTCCCTTAGTACCTCACTTGAACTATTATTTACCTTTGAATTTTTTTTCAACCACTAGTTTTAGAGTTACTTTGTTGTGATTTCTTGTTTTGATATGTAACATTGCTTACAACCAATTAACTAGGTGAAGGGCATATGCATGATTGACATTAGGGTGCCTTTGAGTCTTTTGTATTATAATATAATTTTACAATGTTGTGATTTTTTCATGTAATATCTGATTCTACATTTATAAATCTGAAATTAATTTTCTCATACTAGTGATTTGATCCCTTAAAGTCTTACAAGTACAAACTCTAGTTGCTTCTGATTGAACATGTAAGCACATATCTTGAATATGGTTTGAAGAATTTATAGGTTGAATGTATGAATTAGGACTAATATTATAGGTTTACTCACCTTTTTAAGGGGTGATAGAATGGACCTAGCTAGAGGTAAAGTAGTTATCATCCTCTTGGGGGAGAGGAGGAGAAGGAAATTCTTTCCTAATATGCAATAAATCATCATGTGAAATTGGAATACTATGTGAATCTATGTTATCCTTAAATGGAGTGCATGCATTATTTTAATTTTAAATATGAGAAGTAAGGGTAAGAGAGATATCATTTAGATATTTTTTTTCATTGTTTGAGATGACAAAGTAGAGTTAAAAACATGTAATTTCTCATTTGAATTGTGTATTGAAAATTTGATTCTATTACATTTATATTATTGTAATTTGAACATAGAAGTAGCAAAAGAGTTATATGAATCTAGGTAAAAATCATGTATGTGGAGTGAAATGCATAATATCTGAGCTATAAGTTGTATAGCAATATGTTTATAAAGAGCATTCCACATGAGAGATATCTAGTTTGGGATAGAAAGCATGAATTTGTGCATGACTACATAAGAAACTTTGGCATGTGCTATGACATTTATAATTTGTTTAGCATGTTAAACTTGGAAAATTTTCCATATGAGAGATAGAAATAAAGAGATGAAACCTTGTATTAAAGACAATTAAACTTTGGTTTGAAGGAGAGGTATCTTACTATGTTTAACAATGAATCTCTTAATATCATCCCATATTATGAAAAGTAGGCATGAAAAATAAAGAATGAAGCTTTATATTATCATATGGTAAACTTCATCATTCATGTACATGATAGGACCAATTATGGTTTCCTTATTATTTGCTAAAAATGCAAGATATATTTGAAAATAAGTGAGATCCATTTTTAAAATCTAATTTTAGATGTAAGGTGATACCTCAAGAACTAAATAGGAGATAGTACATACAACTAAGGTTTTTAATGAAATTATTTTTAAAATTACTATGTAATTTTAAAATTTGATGCAAATTTTTGATTTAAATATGTAATTAAAAATTTAAAAAAATATAGGAAAAATACTGGGAAAATATCGTGACCTGTTATGGGCAACTAGTGTTTGAAAGAAAATTATTTTAAAATTACTATAAAATTTGAAAATTCAATGCTAAATTCTAATTTTAATATGCAGGTAAGAAATTAGAAAACTATAAGAAAAATTAGTAGGAAATTTACCCTAGGTTTTCTAGGGTTTTTTTGCACAAAGTAAGTCAATTTCACCAAATGATTTAAAATTTTTGGGAATATTGGAGTATTATTCCTAATTTAGTTAAGGTCTGGCTATAATCCTCTTCTACCACTATTGTCTAGGATCCCCAATTTTTTTGGTTTTTGTTCACTGTGTCTGTGTGATCTTGCCTATGAAATTTTGACTGTTAGATGTCTACAAAACTCCCTGTAGAGCTTATTTAGTCTTCAAACCTTAGACTCCATTATGATTTGAAAATTTTGAGGAAGAGTGGGGTTAGTATGTATAATATTCATTGAACATGTATCCACACCCCTTATCTAGGCACACTACCTACATATCAATACTTCAAAGAGGGATCAATCCATATGTAGTTATCCCACTTGATGTGCTTTGTGAAATAGTGAGTATGAAGATAAAAAATGCTAAAATGGTTGTGATTGAGGTATCTAGGGACTGGTTTAAGGATTTGAATAAGATTGTAGTAGTATTGGCTAGTTGTATGTAGAGAATAAGGAATATTACCTTAGTGGTTTTTCTTGTATTCTTATTTTCTTTGTAATAATTTTCAACCCCTTCTAAATGAACTTTGAATGGGATTTTATATGGATCTATTGGTCATGGTTTGAATGTATTTGTGTTAGGCCAACAAGAAAGAGGGTAGGAACCCAAAGGAAATGGCCATTAGTGATAAAAATGCACTTGGATAGGAACACAAAAAATGGACACCATAGGTTCTAGTGGTATATTCCAACTTGGTTAATAGTGCCCTAAAGGAATGGGACTTAGGGGAATGGAATTATCACTAAAAATGCTACCTAGAGGAAGTGGAATCATTATCTCAAAGGATATAGATGATTAGGAATTAGTGAAAAGGTGCCTAGAAGGTTCATGAAAGAAATCAAGAGGGGCCCATGGGTTGGGTGTCATAAGCCACACTCAATTTACCAATTTTCACATTTTATATGACTACACACAATAGTCTACCAATGGGACATTAGCACCACATTTGGGACACTACATCCACATGATGCCAAACTACGTGCTACTATCCTTAGCCCTATCTTTTCCCAACATATAATTTTTTAGATGTGTTACCCTCCCAAATTTATATTAAGTATATTTTCTTATCTTCACAAGTAACATAACTCTATAAATACAAGTTTAATTCACCTCTATTCTCTAGATGGAAAAATAGATGTAAAACCATATTCATATTAAAGACAAGTTAATAAAAATTAAGGTATTTGATCCTTATTCTACCCTACATATGCATACTACCATATATAATAGCCCTAAGCTAAATTTTCAAACATTTTAAAATATTAATCACATTCAAGGCATCCAAGCCCACACTCATTATAGAATTCACTTGCACTTACCTTGAGCACTAGGTGGGATAACTACATCAATCTTGATCCCTCTTCAGAGTATTGGGATGTAGGAAAATCTCTTCATAATAGGGTGTTGAGTATGTCCAATCCATCCTAATAATGAACACATAATTATTTTTCATAACCTAATAACCTATGATACCACTTGACCAATCCTTTTGACACAAATAAATGACTAACCTAATACAAGACTAGGATCCAACATTACATTAACTTTATCAAATAAACCTTAATCTTTGTTAATAAAGTTTTGAAAACTCTATCCAAGGACCTCATAAAGCATGACAAATCTATGAACAGGGATAACAAGACATGATAAGAATTTTTTTTACCTATGTGAGTTGATAATTTGACCTTAGGTGTCAAAATTGGTCAACAAATTGGTGATTCATGAGGGTAGCATGCCTACAATGCTTACTAGACCACTAGCTTTGTCCTTCCATTGGGAAATTTAGTCACTTGCACTAAAACTTAGACCTGATCAGACCTTGAAACTTTAAAAAAACAAATTGATTTGACTCAAAACTACACAAAATAAAAAAACACACAAATCAAAGGAACAAGATACACACATGTGTTATCTAAGCACTTAGGAAAGACAAAATTTAAGAGAGAAACTAATATGTAACTAATAGTGAATTATTACTCATGTACTTATTCATGTTACAATAATCACCCAAATAACTGTGTGAACACTAATTTTATTAACAAAAAATTTGAATATCTTTGTGAACATCTAAAAAATATTAACTCACTCTTATATGCTTCTAGAGATGAAAAAAATAAAGATGGACAAAATATATCTTTTAATGTTGCTAATTCTACTATTGCATCTATTCTTATTTATACACCTAAACATATTTCCATAGCATAATATCTTGGTTTGGAAATATCACTTGGTTTCAAAATATATCCATGCTTATGCGTACTCATGCTACTTACACTACTCATGTTACTTATATAAATGTTACCCTTGAAATTCACTTCTTGCTTTACAAGTTAAGCTAACTAACATTGAGAAAACTATCTCACATGTTATTTATTGCTTTACCCTTTGGCACCTAAAATTTAATCGTATCCATTACCATTTGGCTTTGTGACTCCTAAGCTTCCTCTATATAAAGGCAAAGTTGATCTTGAGCATTATTACGTGCATTCCATGTAACTTATCTAGACTATGTAGATAATGACAAATTGTTAACAAATATCTTTCTAATAAGCCTCAAATAATATGCTCTTATATGGTTCCATAATCTTACTCTTCAATCACTAAAGGATTTCAACCCTTTGGTAAATCATTTTGTAATTCAATTTTCTATTAATATTGATTAAAAGCTATCATATGTTCAAATTGAAAATCTAAAAAATACTATAATGAAACAATAAATGAGCATGTGTTAATATATAAGACTATGCTAGAAAAAATGACAAATCAAATGGCAATAATGAGCTCCAAGATATATTTAATCAATTTTTGATATCTCCACTTCAATAGTGAATTATGTTTGATAAGATCAAATTTTTTGATGAACTATGCCATACAATTAAGGAATGTGAGGTCAAGTTTCTTAATTTAAACAATCTTAAGTTTAATTTAAATTATCCTTCTACTTCAAATATTAAGATTAAAAATAATCCAAATTATAAGATAAAACCAAATGAAATTAAGAATGAAGCTAAGGTTACAATTTTTGTTATCTCACAACCAACATAAAAACTTTAATTACAAGCTCCACCAAGGATTCACTTTTCATGGTTACCCTCACTTCATCATGTATTTTTACAAAATATAATTGAATTCAAACTCATCACTCTTCTTCCAACCATGGAATTGGACATGTATAGACCACAATCCAAAAAAAATTGATGGCAATGCAAATTATGTTTACCATAGATGTATTGGGAATTATACAAGTAAATGTTTCAAGCTTAAACACAACATTCAAGATCTTATTGATGATAACATTATTTATATTACCTCACATAATAAACATGTTAAGTCAAAATTAAATGATAATGCAAATATAAAAATTTACAAATATCCTTTTTAAAATCATGAAGCAACTAATAAGGTTAATTCTAAAGTACACAATATGTATGTGTGTGTGTGTGTGTGTGTGTGTGTGTGTGTGTGTGTGTGTGTGTGTGTGTGTGTGTGTGTATACATATCCTCCTCCTATATATGGGAATAAAATTGATATCATTATTATTACATATACCAAAAAAAATTGCATCTTATTGTTACATTGATGATAGTGAAATTGTTGATGTGTATTCAGATAGACATGCACTCTTTATTCTAGTTTGTGTTGATAAACAATCCATACGTAGTGTTATGATTGATAATGGCTCAAGTGAAAATGTGTGAACCATATCACTCATTTTCTTAGTTATACAGATCAAGATCTACATGATACTTCTAGATTTTTCAAATCATTTTATGGTCATATACATGAAACTCATAGATATATAGTGTTATATTTATATATTGGACCTCTCATAATGACCACTACTTTTTTAGTTCTACCAAGTACAAGGGTATTTGATATTATACTGTTAAACCCTTGAATATAAAATATTATATAAATACATTATACAATGAATAAATGTCTCAAATGTATTCATGATAATCAAGTTGTAAAAATTATATGAATTCAATTTTAATATCATTTGAAACCAATGATATTTACTTATCCTATAGAATAGCTTCCTAGAATAATATTTGAGTAACATGGTAGTGAAATATATTATGTAAATATTCAAGATCTTTATCTACATATTCCAAATCATATTATAAAATTGATTTATTCATCTACTTATTACAATGAGTACATTAAATAATCAGTTTCTCCATTTAATTATGAGCATGATACAATTACACATGAGCATATTCAATTAATTTTAATTATCATGGTGCATTATCTTAATAAAAGCATGGCACATAAAAATATGTCTTCATCTCCTAAGCCACCACAAGTTATTTATAAAGTTTCACCACATGTACATATTTTTACATGTTCTTGTATGGCACATGAAGATATAGGTTTACATGGTCATATGAGCAATGATTCATATGGTTATATTATATCATATGATCATAATCAATAATTATAAGCATCTACAGTTGTCACTTATTATTCTCAAGAATTCACTCCTTCATAAGATGCAATTAGGTATACATATGTGCATCCACTTGACGAGATCTTGGTTGGGCAGAGCTTCTTACTTCCTCCCAATCCACTAAATGGGTTGAGTCTCTTGATTAGTTATACTTCCATTTTTAAAAATCTTTTTGATTTTACTTCCTTGTTAACTCTTATATCCTAATTCCAAGAATTTTTATATCCCTTGGATTTATTTTTCACTTTGGGGACTTTCCCTCTTAATTTTCAAACTAGCTTAAAAAATCTATTTTTACTCAAATTTTTGCTTTTCCTTTAATATGAAAGAAGATATAAAACTGAAAGAGAAGGGTGTGTAAATAAATACCTATTATATAATGTATGCATGATCTAGACAATGTGAGAACTCTTCTTTAGTTAGGGAAGAATACCTGCAATAAGACAAGACTAAAGAAAGATTATTTGTTAGACAACTAGATGGGTGGATTTCCTAATGATATCTAGATCCAAGATAGCATGAATTATTTACAAGGCTATCAATCCACATTCTTGATACAAGTTAATGTTTGATAAAAAATAAAGTTGCATAACATGAAAGTACTAGATCTAAAGAAATAAATATTTTTGAAATGAAATACTAGTGTTCTAATAAAATAACATTACGGTAAATGCTAAATTATTAAAGAAGTGTTTAGGTCTGGTTAGGTTGTTTTTTTTGGTCTATGAGGTGATAGGGGCCAAGAAAATAGGGTTTTATTTGAGGTGGGAGGTTTCTTGTTGCTTGATGGATTTTTTGTCACATAGTGATTATTGCCCGTTAGGTTGATCATCATCAATTGGACTAACTATTTTTGGTTCAATGATTTCCACTAGTTTAGATAATTATTACTAGTTGTGATAACCATAACTAGTTCATGTAAATTTATGGGAAACTTTAGAAAGAGTGTTGCTCAATTTGTAGAATAGGTATATTAGAATGTTGGGGGTCCATTTAGGATCTAATAAAGGGTAGATGATAGCTAGAGGGTCTGGATCAGATCAATAGTCAGGTTTGGTTTAGGTAGAGGTGTTAAATTGAAACAAATTAAATGAATATACAAAAACAAATACTTATCTTTGAGATTGGTTGACGATGGTGATGAAGCTTGGAGGAATTTTGGTAGAGGTTCAAGTCTCTTTTGATGATGTTGAGTTGCTAGAAGAAACTTAGATGTTGAAAAGTTTGAATACTTGTATGCTTGATAATCTTTTCTAGATGTTGATTTGTGGATTATCCTCTCCCCTTCTTCCTCCTTATCTTATTTTTATAGGATGAAGTTACTAAATGAGTATGGGGAAGTTACTAATTAGGTAGAGGAAAAAGATGCTATTTAGGATTATTTAATTTTTTTTATCATTTCAATAAAGAAGTTTCTAGATCATGTTATGCTTATCTTATAGACAATTAGAAGTAGATTTAAAGCACGCTGGGAGACTTGATCAGCATCGGTTAGGATAATTGACACCAATTATACTGACTGGTGTCAGTTGAGGACCTAAGGAAAAATGGGTGAAAATTAGTTTAAAATAAGGTGGATTTAAAAGGTCAAGTTATAAAATTAATAAATGGGCTAAGTTAACTAGGTGGTTAACTAGCTCCATGGTTGGGTAGGGGTTTAAGGCATTGGTTCAACATCAAAAACTAGCCAAGGTGTAGTTTTTTAGCATTTACATTTTTTACCTTTTTATTATGTAGCTTTGGTTCAATAAGATATAGAAAAAAATGAACAATTTGATGGTCAAGGTCTGATTACCCTAAATATGGGAGGATTTATTCCCACTCAAATCGAGAGTTGATGAGGTGAAAGTGAAATCAAGTCAAGGTTTAATAGATGGTAAATGGATAATCATGAGTGGGGTGAAATAAAAAGGTTAGGCATTTGAGATGCAAACATGTGCACAAAATATGACTAAAAATGATAGTTAAGATCTCACAAATACTAAAGTTGCCAATGTTGGTAAAATTAAGGTTGATGCTAGAGGAAACAATGATATGGGTGACTAGTCCATAACATTGGTCATAGTTGATCAAGTTAGGCCTATCAATCCATCTAGACAAGGTTAATGTTGGTCACAAGTATCTAGGATAGGAAGTGCTCCCATGAAACAACATAATTGATTGGGTCATGCATGAGGTGGTGAAAAGTTCAAAAGTTCAACATGGCAATGTTGGTCAGTGTGGTCAAAAGGACCATGAAATTTTGTCACAAAATATGCAAATGTTCTGGGTCAAAAATGACCAATGTCAAGGTGGATGTGGTGTAATAATTTAGGTATGGGTAGGTAGGGGTTGGCCGAGCTAACTCCATATGCACTAAGAAAGTGGATGTTTCCTCCATAGTTATAGGGACACAGAAGCCCAAATTAACTTTAGGCCAAATTTAGTTCTTCCAAAAGTTTAGAGGTCTACTTGGTCCAAAGTTGGTGGATAAAGGGTGATCTCCAATAGTTGGGGAGAAGGTAATCCCTAAAGGTCAGTTGGTTGAGGGAGAATAAGAGACTCCTTAATAGGTGGTCAAGGTGAGAAAAATATCCCAAGGTAAAGGCACTCTAGAGAAAAGAGGGATTTATGAATTCAACCATTCCCCAAGAGTTGTTAGTTATTTGTGGGTGAAGAGGTTAAGTTAAAGGTGGTGGTTGAGGTGGAATGTTTGGGTTCATGCTAGTTCAGGTTGATTGATAAGTTAGTTATGGTTGATTTATTTTATTTAAAGGTTGGTTTGATTGATTTAAATAGGTAAGATGAATGGTTGATTTAGTTTTCTTATTTGGTTGGGTTGGTTGTTTGGTTGAAATAGGTAAGATAAATGGAAAAGTTGTGACCCTGTTCTTAGAGGGGATTGAACCTAATACCATAAGGTAAATATCAAATAACGGGGTAGATTTGGTTGTGATTAAGTTTAGATTGACCTTGGGTGAGGTCTTATTTGTTGGAAGTTTATCCAATGAAGGTTGAAGTATAATGGGTTGGTTGGGTTGATAGGTTGATAATTAGTTTGGTTGGTTTGATTGGTTAAGGTTGATAAGTTTGGTTGAGTTGAGATTGATCCACTAGAAGGTGAAGTTGAGAAGGTTAATTTATGATTTATGCTTATTAGATATAAACTCAATATATTTAGGTATGTGATGTTTATAAGATGGTTATATGAAGATGTGATAGAAAAATGATTTCGATTAAATAGTGTAAATGATGGTGGGTTCATATAGAATTAATGATGTGTTTGTTCATGATCATGAATATGTGTTAGATGGTTTTTGATGATTTTTTTATGATTAGATTGTGGTTTATAGATTGGAAGATGGTTATGTGATAGATGATGTAAGCATTGTTTATTAATAATATTGTTTATAGGTAGGATAATGTGATAATGTGGTTCATAGATACAATTTTATATGATGATGTTTTGGAATTATTATAGGGATGATGTAGATGATGTTTGATGATGATAATATGATGTTATAATGTTGTGATGTGATTATTTATCATTAATTGTTCTTAGATTTATGGTTAGGATATGGTTTATGGTTCATAATTTTATGATTGCATTGATGAGAATGATGTTTAAATGTTTTTATATTATAAGGGAACATAATGAAAGCACATAAAGTACACTTAGGTAACAAACTAAATGTGAGAAAGAGATAAGAGTCATGAGACATATGTCCACATGAACTAATTAATAGAGGGAAAGTAAAATGCATTATGTTTTTGGTTGGCAAGGACCTAACAAAAGGAAACCATAGTTGGATTGACTTGGTGAACATAAGCCTATCGAATGATTTTCATGAGCATGCTTTGATTGAAAAAGAAGGTATTTTGATCACTTTGCATCAAGTAAGTTCATAGTCCCTTGATTTTAGAGAGGGTATGAAGGGAGAATAGATGATAGGTAAATGGTTGCATGGGAAATAGGTGATATGGTAATCCGATGTGGGTTAGCTTTCCCCTTCTATAGCTAACCAAAGAATCATAATTAACAAGTCCATGTCTTAATAGAGTATATAGACTGATCAATGTGTGAATTCTATAAATGGCACATATAAGAGCCTATTGTGGCTTATTTTCTTTGATTTGGGCATAGGGTTGTTTGTTGATTTTATTACTTTGATAGGTTAGTGAAGTTGATCGATGCAGGAATATTCAAATGGTTATTAAACTTATCCATCCTTCAAGGGAGTGGTCTAAAATTGAATTTTTTATAGCTATCCTTCTAGGGAGTAATCCATTTTTAAGAAACTATTAATGTTGGGGAGTTGTCCTTCAAGGGAGCAGTGTGTAATACTAGAGATGTGGATCCAATTAATATTTTGGTATCCTAAATGATTTCAAATGCTAGAGTTAGACATGGACAAGTCTACTTAGGTTTGGAGGTCTACCCTTATGTAGGCAAGACTTTTTAGCATGAAAGGTTAATGATAGATGAAGTAAGGTGGTTTAAGAGATAAATAATCATGGGATTCCATCTAATTAGAGATGAAAATTATCCATGAGAACCATGTCATGAGTAGATCCATAGTATCCAAAATTAAGATTAGGCTATAACTATGATGGATAATCACATAGTCCTATGATATAATCAATTATCCCCAAGAGGAGGAGGGATAGGTAGGTGAAGGTGAAAATATTGTAAACCAAGGGATGAGCTTAAGTTAGACACAAGGGTGAATGTGATATTGCTTTAAAAAAAGAAAGGACACAGATGTAAAGCATTGAGAGGCTCAGGTTCTAGTTTGCCTTCAAAAGAGTATAAATGATAAGCTCTTGATCCATACTTATGGGTTATGATGTAGGGTCCAAGCTAATTGAGAGAAAATAAAGAGTAGATGTCCCTTAGTTATTTTTCAACACTTGATTAGATGTGGAAAATATTTGGATTGACAAAAAGGGCAAGGTTGGTTAGGTGGAGAAAAATAATCTCCAATGGTCTGGGGGGAGAAGGTGACTCCAAAATAGGTAGGGTGGTGTCCAAACGAGTTGCCCCAACTTGGTTTTTGGTTTGGTTGATGAAGAAGGTACTCTCCAAATGTTGGGTGATGGAGAAAGGTAATCTCTAATAGTTCAAGGTTGGTTGGTTGATAGGTTTGGTTAATATATTGAGGCAAGAATGTCAAGGGTTAGTTTGGTTAAGTGTGAATATATGGTTTGCATTAATAAATGGTGAAATCCTTATGGCAAAAAATTTACCCCAATTTTATATTTTTATGGATGTTTGAGGTGGGAAAAATATCCCAAGGTAAGATTCTATTTAATAAAAGGGTTTCAGGAGAGGTGAAGATGAATTATTCCACCTCCCAAAAGGGGTTGTTAGTTGTTAGTTATTAGTGGTTAGTAGGTCAAGTTTGTAGGTGGTGGTTTAGATGGAATTTCCTTTAGTGAACCAAGGCTAGGAAAATATTTTTGGACTTGATTTACGTAGGTTAGGATAGATTTGGTAAGTTTGATAGGTTGATATTGGTTTGAGTTGTTGGATAGGCTAGTTATGGCTAAGTTAAAAGGTATGTTAATTATGGTGGATTGATTTGGTGTAGAGATTGGTTTGACTGTTTGATTTAGTTGGGTTGGTAAGGTTGGGTGGATGGTTAGAGGTAAGGCTAGGTTGATGGTAATTTTAGCTAGGTTAATGGTATGTTTGGTTTGGTTAATGGTAGATAAGGTAGGGCTTAAAGTTGGGTTGATGGTAGGTTTGGTAGGTTTAATGGTTGTTAAATTTGGGTTAATGGTTGATTCCAAAAAAATGGTAAGTGGAAAAGGTAGGTTGAGTGGTTCCATATGGGTGAGTGAAAAAGGTTGGTTGGTTAGTTCTACATGGGTGAGTAGAAGAGGTTGGTTGATTAGTTCCACATGGGTGAGTGGAAGAGGTTGGTTGGTTGGTTCTACATGAGTAAGTAGAAGAGGTTGATTGGTTGGTTCTACATGGGTAAGTGGAAGAGGTTGATAGGTTGGTTCCACATGGGTAAGTATAAAAGGTTGGTTGGTTTCCTTGATTTCAAATAAAAGGTGTGAAGATTATACTTGGTTAACAAGTTGTTTGTTTAAGGGTTAGAGAAGGTTTTCCCTAGTTATAGGTTCACTAAGTACCAAATCAAATGGATGGGCCTCATTGTGTTGAGGGATTTGGTCATGGGTTTCCTCAATAATGAGTGAAGGAAGAGACTAAATGATTGATTAGTTGAAGATATTCCAGGCTAGGCTGGGGGGAACACAAATAATATCCTTTGAAATGTCCTTGTGATCAATACAATTTTTAATGAGCATCTTAAAAGAGCCACATCTATCTATGTCATGCCCATATGTGTGATGATATACACAAAATTCATTATTTATAAACCAAATTGGCTTTAGAAGATAAATATTGATGGGTTTGATTTGAGGAAGGTTAATGAAAGAAGCATCCAATAATTTCTCAAGGATTAAGGCATATGATTCCCCTAGTGGGGTGTATTGCCTAGGAAGATGGTGTACTAATGGCTCTTGAGTTAATGAAATAATTGGTTAGTTTGATGAGGTTTGTTGGTTTGATAAGTTTGATAGGATTGATAGGTTAGATGAGTTTGATAGGTGAAGTAGGTTTGGTATATAGTTGTTTGTTGGATTTGGTAAGGTTGATAAGTTGGGTAAGGTTGGTAAATTT
The DNA here is from genome assembly GCA_037957365.1 of Torreya grandis. Classification (NCBI taxonomy): domain Eukaryota; kingdom Viridiplantae; phylum Streptophyta; class Pinopsida; order Cupressales; family Taxaceae; genus Torreya; species Torreya grandis. The sequence continues at coordinate 1,984,789 of JARHVA010003154.1, read as the reverse complement.
ACAGGTTGATAGGTGGATTGATAGGTTGATTGATAGGTTGATAGATTGATATGTTGATAGGTAGGTTAGGGTAATTGATATAATGTTTGGGTTGATAAGTTGGTTGGATGGAAAAGAGGATAGACAAAATATAAGTGTTGAGATAAATAGGGTTGCCTCAAATCGGGTTGGGGTAAAAGACCCAATGGTTGATAAGGTTGGATAGGTTGAAGTTGAGGTTGGTTATGATAATTGTTAAGTTGGTGTCGATGGGTTGTTGTATGGGTATGATGATGATTAAATGGTTGATAGTTTTTTGGTTGGTTGAAGTTGAGATTTGATTGGTTGAAGTTGAGATTTGATTGGTTTTATGTGAGGGTTGATTGGTCATGGGTACCAGAAATAAATGACTCTACTTTGATTATCTGACCCATTATCATTGTAACTAGCTTAGGTGGTAGTTGACAATTTGTTGGTTGGTTGAAGTTTGATTGGTTATAGCTAAGGTTGGGTTGATTTTAGGTGAGATTGGAAGCATGAGTGGCTCATGATGTAAGGTAATGATTTAAGGCAAGAGGGTTGTCTTCTAAGATTCTAAAAAAGCTAGGATCTCTAGGGAAAACTATATAAGGGATCTCCATATGAACAAAGTGATTGAGATGAGGTATATGAAGGTAGAATGGTAAAAGGTTGATGGTAGAGGGTTGATTTATGATTGGTTTAGTTATTTAACCATTATCTAGTAATAAAATGTGAGAAAAAAATAATAAATAATAAAACTCACAACTCAAACACAAAGCAAAGAAAAGATCCCAAGGCAAACAATACATACACTAAAGTGTGTTTGACAACTAGGATTATTTTTTAAATTGCTTTTGGATTATGCCTTGAATTGTGTGAGGAAAAAATTGGTTTGTAGATCAAGTACTAAAGAGGAAATATAAGGTTGGTTTAGAGTTGAGTTTAGGTGCTCAAGAGAGAATATATGTTGAACTTCAGTACGTGGCTTGGTATTAGGGCCTACCCCATCACTTCATAGTCTCATAGTAGTAAGAGTGTCAAGTGCATAGCCAAAATATATGAATTTATAGAGTTTATACTCAACCAAAGAGCTGAGTTGGTTCTCCCCTTAGTAATGAAATCCAAGTAGGATAGTTGAGAAGGGGTAAGGTTTACTGCTAAGTGGTGAAATCCTAGTTGGGTCTTGTCTCAAGTTTGTTTTGAAGTGATAATTAGCTATGTGGTTCAGATATAGTTTGTGATAACAACTATGAAATCCATGATTAATTACTTTGCCCTATAATTTAATAGATGAACTAAGATAAGTAGGCAATCAATGTATGCAATAGGTTTATTTTAAGCCCAAAAAGAAATTTTTACATTTTATTTGATGAGAGAAACAATAAAATAAGAAAAAGGAAACTATCCCACTGGGTGTGACAAAAAAAATTTACTCAAATTTTTTATTTTCTTTTAATGTGAAAGAAGAGATAAAACTGAAAGAGAAGGGTGTGTAAATAAATACCTGGCATAAAATGTGTGAATGATCTAGATGATGTGAGAACTATTTTTTGGCTAGGGAAGAATACCTGAAATAAGACAAGACTAAAGAAAACTTATTTTTTAGACAATTAAATGGATAGATTGCCTAGTAGGAGCTATATCCAAGATAACGTGAACTATCTAGAAGGTTGTCAATCCACCTTATTGATACAGGTTAATGTTTGATAAAAAGGAAAGTTGCATAACATGAAAGTAATAGATCTAAAGAATTACATACTTTTTAAATGAAATATTAGTGTTCTAATAAAATAACATTAAGGTAAATTCTAAATTATTAAAAAAGTGTTTAGATCTGGTCAATTTTCTATTTCTGGTCTATGAGGTGATAGGGGCCAAGAAAATAGGGTTTTGGTTGAGGTGGGAGGTTGGTTGTTGCTTGTTGGTTTTTTTTTCACATAGTGATCATCAACAGTTAGGTTGACCATCACCAATTGGGATAAAAATCACTGATTTACTAACCATCACTAGTCTAGATAACCATCACTAGTTATGATAACCTTAGAAAGAGTGTTGTTCAATTTGTAGAATGGATACAATAGAATGCTAGGGGTCTATTCAGGATTTAAGAAAGGGTAGATGATAGATAGAGGGTTTGGATCAAATCAATGATCAGGTTTGGTTTAGATAGAGGTGTTAAATTGAAATAAATTAAATGAATATATGAAAACAAATACTTAGCTTTGAGATTGGTTGAAGATGATAATGAAGCCTAGAAGAATTTTGGTAGAGGTTCGGGTCTCTTTTTCTTATGTTGAGTTGTTGGAAGAAACCTAGATGTTGAAAATATTGAATACCTATATGCTTGATAACCTTTTCTAGATGTTGATTTGTGGATTGTCTTCTCCCCTTCACTTCTTCCTTGTCTCCTTTTTATAGGATGAAGTTATTAAATGAGTAAGGGGAAGTTATTAATTAGGTAGAGGAAAAAAGATGTTATTTAGTATGATTTAAAGCTCATTATAATCATAATAAATAAGTTTATAAATCATGCCATGTTTATCTTGTACACAACTGGAAGTGGCTTTAAAGCAAGTTGGGAGACTTGAATGGCACTAGTTAGGTTAATTGGCACTAGTTAGGATGACCAGCATCGATCGAGGGCCTAAGGAAAAATGGGTTAAAATTATTTTAAAAGAATGTGTATTAAAAATGTCAAGTTAGAAAATTAATAAATGTACTAAGTTAACAAGGTGGTCAACTAGATCCAAGGTCAGGTAGGGGTTCAAGGCTTTGGATTAACATCGAAAACTAGCCAAGGTGCAATTTTTGAGTGTCTACACAATCCAAAACACTACCTTAAAATTTATTTTTATGCTCATTATTATTTATTAATGCATACTTACCATATTATTTATTTAATTTGACTTACATGATCACATATAGCCTCTTCCCCATTCAGGAGTATGTAGATTATTATTTATATTAGTCATTAAAGCTATATTTTAATGACTCATTTACATATACATTGGGGTCACATGGTTTGCCTTCCTTATTACCACTTTATGCTTTTGAAACTTTTTGAGGATTGTTTGAACTTATCCTCATTTACTCTACTTATTAATCTTTGATTCTTAGCACTTTTCAAATATTTTATTTAGATATGTAAAAAAATCTAAAAAGCATTAAAATAATTCAAAAAGTCAAAATCAAGATAAAAAATCATTTTTTGATAACTTATTTACATTTTTTTTTTGTTCTATGTTAGATAGCATATTTAATTTTTTTAATATAAATTTATTTTCACTCAATGCTTGAGTGTGATATAGGGCATACTCTTACATGGTTTTGATGTCAACCTTCACTTATTACCCAACAACCTTATTAAGTTGGGAGCATTTATAAATTATTTGTGAACATTTCTATGGGATGTATCTATCCACAATATTTCTACCATTTTGAGCTCCGTTTAATACAAAATACTCACTCATACTATATATATGTTACCTTTATATGCTACTTTTTAACAATGATAGTGGATCCATATGATTGATAAACACTAGTATCATTTACTTTATGATTATTTATTACTTTATTTTATGATAAGTTATAACTTATTTACTTATTTTTTTCATCCCTTGGCCTTGTATGTGAAAAGGCATACATGTATGGCAACATTATGCCATTAGTGTGTGTCCCTTGCCCTTATGTGTTTATGCAACATTTACATGTCCCTTATATATGGCATTTTATCATTATGTGTGAAATTATCTATAAATTGCATGAAATTATATAACATTTCTTGTACGTTCATTACTTGTTATAGGGTTCCATGATCTATATCATGCATTGTTATTAATTTCTACTCTTAATTTGGTGACATTATACATATCATGCACATGTTGATTATGTGCTTCAATTTTATATCAATAAAACACATGTTTCATATATAACTCAATGTTATATTCAATAATATGATGTAATCTAATTCAAGTGTTTAAATTTATACTACATGATTTTATATTTCTATTTTGAGATAAGTGACTTGTTGGCTACATCTCTCATCTCAAAAGGGGGGAATCATAATTGGGTTGCCTTAATAATTCAAGCCTCATGAGTAAAATTTCATATTTATGGCACTATAAAATTATAAAAATTATATCACGAGTCATAATTTTCATACTATGTGGGCATGTGGCATGCATATGCACTCATTCCTACAATTACAAGTGAAAAGTTTCAAACAGTTACAAGTTACAATAGTTATAAATTTCAAATGACATTTAATATCAAAATAGTATAATATAAGTGGAATGATAATCATACATGTTCAAGTTACTACATGGAAATTTAAAATTTCAAAATTTCAAAAATTTCAAAGTTGAAAAGTTTCAAATAGAATCTAGATTTGTCTTCATGTTGCAAGTGGACCACATTAGAGTCTAGTGACACTCAATGTTTATGGTTGTAATTTTTCTATGTAATGAACCACATTTGGTGTTTCCAAACCTTAAATTATTTTATAGAGTAATATACACAATAAAATGATATTTGGATCATATTATATTTCTAATTCAATATCATTCAATAGTTTCCAAGTTGAGACTTGATTACTGTCAATTTTCTACATGTTTAACATTTCTGAAATGCCTCAACAAGGGGGCCAAAAAAATTCCACTTCAAGTTACAATGTGATTAGTTTTCATACATTTTCAGGTGTATACTTTCCATGTTCTATTTTCAAAATTAAAATTTCAATTTTCAAATTTTCAACTTTCAAATATGGACAATAACTATTTTTTAGTGGCATTATTGCAAGTCTCTCATTGAGACTTCTTGAATGATCATTTTTTGCATCAAAATACAAAAATTTTATGCATACTTAGGTTCACATCTACTTTAATCTAGTTATTTCACTTCATTTCATCACTAAAATAATGGGAGGAAATTTAGACACATAAATTTAATCATTAAGTGCTTGATAATGTTAATATTGACATCCTTACCTTCTTAATTTGTTCACCATTTCACTAACTCAAAATCTATAAGGATAGCCTCCACTAGCTTGTATACATTGAAAATATAATATAGGTATACCTATTTATACCCTATTCATTCCTATTTATACAACCTTTTCCATCATTTTTTGTGCTTCTAGGAGAGATCCATCTAGGTCAGATAGGGCCATCTAATAGCCTCATCCCCTGCACTCCATCAATCACTTTTTGAAAATGAGACATTTTCACAATGGTTCTCCTAGACTATTTGTAAGGTCAGTTAATGAAAATATTCTAACTATTCCCTTAAGAAATAAAATCACATCAATTCACACACGTTAGACTACCTAAAAATTTGATTTCAAATTACTACAAACTAAGCAAAGTAACACTATTTATCACAATTTCAATTATGTTGTATTTTAACAATCATAAGCTAAGTCTAAATATATTTTATTATGGGTCAAGAGCACCAATTTTCAATAATTACAATCATTTTTATAGATACATTCATATATTTTCATAGCCACATATCCCACAATCACCTTATGAGGGAGAACTATATCATCCTAAGGCCCATTTGGGATATGTAGGCAACACTTAGATTATGTGGGGTTTTCTAAGGATAGCTCAGTTATTACCCTAAAAATATTCCCAACATTTTGCATTTGATCTCTATTATTTTTTTGGTGTATGAGTTAGGGTTTTATGGTTTGTAGGTATTTTCATGTCATATTAACTTCAATAGTTAAACAATCAACCCTCACAAATAGGCACACAAATCTAGATTAAAAAATTATTTGCATAGTCAACCAAGACATGGTTATAGTAAAAAAAACATTATTGTATTTCATCCTTATCCCAACATAGTTTAAATTCCTATTTATGGACATGACTCAGCTCTTAGGTCTTTTCAATCATTTTCCAGTCATAGTCAAATTGCATACCCAATATAATATTTATTTTAGGGATGTTTGCATATAGTTAGGAATATATGCTATTTTTAGATTATTTATAGTTCTATAACCTTGATATTTTACTTTCTATTATACATTCTTATAATTCAATATCAATAGTTTAAAATTATTTAGTTTAATTAATTCAATTAAAAATAAACTAAATAACCCATTGGCAGTTATCATTCACCTAAATTTTATTCATATTTACATCATGTTCATTTTATCAGTAATTATTCACTCCATTTTATTCACAGTTTTCATGCCCTAATTTATTTTTAAAAAGTTTAGTTTTGATTTTCATCAATTCTAAAAAATATTTTGGAGTATATTGGGCCTCATAATTGAGTCTAGAATAGAAAAAACACTAGGATTGATTGTAAACACTCAATATGTTATATTAAAATATAGTATTTTGGGGTTTTTCGAGTTATTTATACACATCTATATAATACAGTTATGTGGTTTTGTTTTTCATAGGTCCTATGATTATTAATGCATTCATATATACATATTAGGGTTTGATATATTGATTTCTTAGACATATACAATATGGTTTGGTTTCATTTCATTTTTTTTATCGGTTGATCAACTTGGATTATTTGAATCATCCCATCCTAACATCATTCTTCTTTATATCTACTCAGTAACTTGAACCCTCCAAAACCCATTTAACACTTTGATCTTGTCAAAATTCACATTGGCATCATTGAAACTCTATTATTTGGATTATCCCATATAAATTTGAGTATGTATAAAATTATAACTCAAATCAAATCAACCCTTTGATCTTGCATTTGAATTGTAATGGCTGTGTCTCATGTGATTTTGAGCAACTCTTAGTCTAGCTTGATCACAACAAGCATCTCCCAACAGAACATGTTTTTGTTCTAGTATTTTGATGATTTTTTAGGCTAGATACTATCCTCCTCAAATCATTTCCCTCACCCTTCACTTATTATAAACATATACATTATTTCCAAATTACTGAGCATATATATCTTTAAAGGGTTTGTAAGATGTGTTTGATCAAGGAATTGAACATTGAATCATTGCATTGGCTATGTGAAGTGTATTATTTTTCTTTAGTATTTTGTTTGAGCACTGCTTGAGCACTCCATCCATGCCATCACATGTTTTCCAAAAACATTCATGACCCACATTAGCTGGATTATTTTCTCACTATCAATGCCTAACTTATTAAAAGCCTCCAAACATGTCCACCACCCTAAAATATATTAAGTTTTGAGTTTTTTTTTTACTTATATAAAACTCAAGTAGATTTTTTTTACATATATACATTTTCAAAAGATTAGTCAACTAAGAGGTCTATGACCACAAACCACTTTGTTTAAGTGTTAGTTTAATTTTTTATGTCTATTTGAGTAATTATATATATTTAGAGTGGGGATTTTTAAAGAAGTGGTATTTTTACTATGAGATAGCATTTTCAATAAGAAGGGTATATCATTTTAGCAAGGCCAATTTTTTTGTAATTAAGTGGGGAAACTATTGCAAATGATTGAATTTTTATAAGGAAATTATTACCTCCAAACTTTCTTCTTTTTCCTTCTTTATCCCTTCTTTATTATTTTTGTCTTCATTATAAGTTTTACACTTTTGTCATGGATGCACCCGCTATCTATTTTCTGGGGGGGTTATATGATCACTAAATGTATGGTGGGGGGGTGTTAGGAATATAATTTAGTTTTGAAATTGATATTTTTGTAGGTTAGTATTATATTAAGTGGTTTTAAATTTAGGGTAGATAAATAATAATGTGTGGAGAATAATAATGTTGTAAATGAGTTGTTAATACAATTCATATATGAGATTATTTAAATAGAATGAGATATTATAGGAGAGTGATTTTAGGATATTAAGTGATATTTACTAAGTATTTGTATAGCACCTTTATCCATATATTTATAGTAAAAATACCATAAATTTGTAATTTCTAACATTAAAATATAATGTTGATTTGAACACAATTGAGCTTATTCTCTCTCAAATATGGAGGTTTCCCCATAAAAACATGGATGTGTACAACTCTCTACTGTATTTATATAATCATGATGTATATCATATGAATAATGTGTAGATGTTATTTTGTGATTATGTATCACCTCAATCTTTTACTCTTGGAAAACTCATGACCCTAGTTGTTCTTCTTAGTTCTACACATGCCTTGATTATGTAAGCCTCACATTTACTTTATCTTGTGCCCCTTGGGCTATATATTAGTCTAACCAACATTATATTTATGACACAAACATCCCATATTTCCTAGAATGATTAAAATGCATTTATTTTATACCTCTACAAGTTCTAAGCTTTTGTCCGCTCTCCTTTTCTCTGGACACTAATGTCTAGGACAGATAGTAATGTAGACATTATAGCCATAGCCTGATGTAAGTGTCTAGTGACCTGAAGTCATATGATTTGAAAATGAAACATATTATAATGGTTGGACTAAGTGATTTAATGTGAGTTATCTCTTGATATGATTAGCATAAATATAATATCAACTCTCATTCATTCCTTACCTAGGGAGCACCTAGAAATCAAACCAAAAGAGCAATTGAGAATCACTCAAGAAGCACTCAAGTTACTAGAGGTTTAATTAGTCTTCCCTATTTTAATATCAATCAAAGGAACAACCTATTTATAGGTATAAATAATTAAAGGAGTAGGAATATGGTAATATTTACCAAGTTACAAATTAAGTCACTATTTTACTTACTTTACACATATTTCATGATTCACACACAAGATAACATGTATCAGAGAAATACATGAGTCTGAAGCCCTCTTATGGAGTATTAGCTATGTAGGTGGTATATTTTAATAGTGGTTTCATTCTAGGTTATCTCAAAATTATGTTCCCACTAACTCATTTTTTCCCAAGGTCACATTAAAGATGGAAATCTAGGATTTTGCCATTTCACTAAGAGTAATAGTCCATGACACAAATCTGAATTCCCTAGAGTAAAGTTGAATCCAAAATTATAATCATCTAGGTGGTCACATCCTATTTGAGCATATATCTTGTATATGACACTAAAATTGAACTCAAATACTAGCATCGACACAACTATCCTAGGCTAATGCAATTGTCTAAATAGTTAGAGACACTAGATCCAAAATATATCAATTAATCTAGAACTATCTTCTTTCCTACTTATTTTTACCAGATCTGGCACTGTGCTAGCATAAAAAATAGATAAATAATTTATTTTATGTCATTTATATATATAGCATAGTTGTACTTTCCATTAATAGCCTATCTTAGTTTTATAAATATAACATATGGTACATCTAAGTTTAGCACATTAATTGGCCTACTATAAATCTGATATTCACCTTGTGCCTTATCATTTCTATATCCTTAACCCTTTTTACCCAATTAGATTCCACAATTCAAATCAAGGTTAAACATTTGGTGAAATAGATGTGAGAACATCATTGTTACATAAGCATGTTCTTGTAGATGCTTATCTCCTGCTTTGTCCTAATCTATGTGTTTTTCTTCTATTTTATCATGGATGACATTAATTACTTTGATGAATATGACTCTGAAACCCTTAAAAGATATCTCCAAATAGGGATTAAAATATATTACTCTTGAATTCCTGAAAGTGTTAAGGCAAATAATATAAAATATTTGAATGGTGGTAACTATTATCCCTCTAATTAGGGCCATGCTCCCATCTTTTAAATACATGATGTGATCCATCCCAAGGAGGATCCAAGTGTGTTTCCTTTCCTTCTATACCAAAATTGATCCCCCATGGAGATAAGGTTCTTTCATTTGATCATGACAATTTCCATCAACTCCATAAATAAATAATTGAGGACTTGTGAATCATTAATAAAGAAAATGTTCCTTTAATCTCATTGATTAAAACCCCTCACATTTTTACATTTCTAAACAATATCACTCTTAATAATTGTGATATTCCTTCTTGACCTTCATTTGATATTGAAAATTTTCTAAAGGTTAACCAAGAAATTATGGAATCTTTACCAAGTCATATTAATCTATCAAGGAAAAGGAAACATCTTACATACATAGCTCAAAATAATATTAATGTTCCCAATAAAAGGTGTTAACCAATGTTAATCAGGGTGTCCCAATCAAAGGTAGTTCTTCCCATAGTAAAAGTGTTGCCTTTAGTAATTCTTCCTCAAGCTCTACTTGTTATATCTTTATAAAAAGAGCATCATTAAAGTTTTGAATAAATTATAAATTCTTCCAATAATACACCAAGGGTACCAAAATTCAAAGACCCATTACAATTACCAAAGCACCCAAAATTCAAGGATTAAGAATTTGCATTTATTATACATGAGGATGATGATACCCATATGCCTCAATTCAAAAGAGGTGCAAGTTTAGAACTAATTATAACACCTATGTAAAACACCACCATCCCCATGGATTATCTTATTTCAATAATGAGCACAATTGGGTATTATTAGCCAATATTTGGCCCACATACCAAGCTTATACCTAGTTTAAATAGATGTGTAGGGTCCCAATTATTTAGTGGATTATGTGGCTTATAAGGAGGCTCAACATTACAAGTGGAGGGATCCAAGTAGGTTTTCATGGTGCTTAATAGTTGCAGGAATAGGTCTAGAAAAGCCTAAGTTTACACTTAGGAAATATTTCAACTTTCGGCTAAGCATTAGAGCATTCATAATTACTTCAAAGAAATTATTACACTTTATTTGGCTAAGTGTTGGATTTATTTTGGGAGATTTCTTTTGGGTTTTTTTGTCTAAGTATCAAGAATTGTTTCAAACATTTTGTCCAAGAAAAACTCATGAAGGGTCATTTCTTCAGCAAAGTATCTTAGATAGAATTTTTGAAGGGTCATAAGTGCCATCTAAATCAAAAAGTCCATGAAAGAAGATAAGTATGAATTCTTTTAGGAAAATTTTCCAGTAACAATTTCCCCAAAGACCTCATTTCTCTTATACATTTTGTTCACAAGCATAAATCCTGAAGACATGATTTCTTTCAGACATTTTATCTACAAGAATTTTTCCAATGTAAAGATAAGTTATATGTCAAATATGTTCATGTAGACATCAAATATGGTTGTTTAAATGTCAAAATTTTAGCTCATGAAGTATCCACTAGAATTCAAAAAATAGGATCAATGATCGGCATTCAATAGTACAAATGATCCAATAGAGAGTGGTGACTAACAGTTTAATGGGCTCAAGTAGATCAATGGCTCACATTCAATCATGGATTCGTATCTAATGAAATGTAATCAAGTTAAAGGTTAAGGATATCAAGATATCAACATGTGGCTTAAGCATGTAAGGTTGGTAGAATGACAATGGATCCTAAGAATTAATGCATGACTACCACATGGTACAAGTTGGGACAAAGTGGACAAGTCAAGGGGTAAGATTAATGGCTGGTGCTTAATCATATAGATCAAGATCAATAGAGTGAGCATAGGTTAAAATGTCAATAAAGTTGAGCTAGATTATCAAAAACCAATGAGAAAAGGATCAAGCTGGGATATACTCAACTAAGGTTGATGGAGTGGTTTCAACTCTAGCAAAGCAAATGAATGGACTTGACCTGATATAAAATACATATAACTGAGCTTAAACTCAACTTGAATTGAACCAAGATAAAAAAATAAGGACCAAGCATTGTTATTAGAGCTCCATAGATGTAAAATACATATTTTAGACCTAATATAGGCCAAAAGTGTGGTAACTTGTTATAAAAGAGATCAAACATTGAGTAGAGTTCCATTTATATGTATTATAGGAAAACCAATAATATTATATTAGTTTTCATCTATATTTTATTAAGTTCCAAGTTTCAAAAAATGAGTTGGTTTGTGTAATAAATGTAGAGGATGTCATCCTTCAACATAATCATAATCTCTTGATAAGTTTCCACCTAAAATAAGATATTACTATTTCTCTATCAGATTCATAACCATGATAATCTTGTCCTTCAATAAATGGGACATTAATACATAGGATCTTGAGGTATTTACAAAATAGTTGAATGTATAAGCAGTCACTAGACATCAGAATGCAAGTTCACACCACTCTTCGATCTTCTTAGGGAAATATTATACCTCCCCATGCACACATAAGGTTCATGTTGTGATTTCCAATCCCAATTTGTCATATGAACTTTTAAAATCATGGTTTTAGCATCTTAAAATAATTAAAAGTTATACCTATCATCCAAAGTGTCACATTAATTATAAAATAGGCATGTTCTCTATAAAATCTTGTATTTCCTTTGTAAAAGGGTTGACACATTTTAGCAACCTTATGCTTCTAAAATTTCCCTCCATGAGCACTTTTATTGACTAAACCTTATAAATTAATGAGAATTAAGTTCACCTCTTTCTTTTATTCTGATGATATGTGTGTTGTTTGTGTTTATTGATATTTGACTGTAGGTAATGTTCACCCCTCTCTTTGTCATCCATTCCCTTCACCTCTCCATAAAATTAGAAACTCATTTTCAAGTTGTATCCTATGTACATTAGGGTCTATGTAAGATATTTATATGGATAACCTTCATCCATATCAATTATATGTTGTGTTCTTATACCTTTATATGAAACACTCATGAATTTGGAGTGACTTGGTAGAAACTATGTGATGTTATCTTATTCTTAAAGGTTTTCACTATGTTTATGGAAGCATGATCACTCATGCTATTATGGGTGAATCACCTTTTATGTTTCAACATTTATTACCTTCTCACTCCCTTTTCCTTGAAGATCTTAGATTTAACCTAGTGGTAGATTATTTTTTCTGCTCTTTAGGCCTATGTATTGGTCTTAAACTAGGTATGTTTAGAATATAATGAATCTAGCCTACTCTAGAGGTTCATCCTAAGGAGTGAAAGGGTCTCACAACCTTGGGGGTGTTTCCATTTTCTCACTAAACTAATCCTTCCAATTCATTAGGTGTTAGGTTCGAGTGATAATAATTTCTAGCATGCTCATTGGGACCAAATTGAACAAAATCTAAGGAATCAGTGTTACCCTTAGCTATCAAGTGTTGAAGACACTCTACAAATCACTTGGTGAGTTTTAATGACCAAAATATATAGGTTTAAGTAGTCTAAGTGATTATATATATATATGTCTTTCCACCTGTCATTTTATGAAAATGCTACATTCACACCTTCCCATTTCTCATATCAAGCTCATGCAAGTTCCTATATCCTTTCCCTAGTTTAGTGCCTATGGTAGCCCCATTATGCTTCTAATTATCCCTACTCAATTTATCTTTCTCCAAATCAACATTACTTCCCTCCTAATCAACCTCAAAGGAGCATTAGTGATATATACCTTGATTTCTAAAGATAGATGAGGGAGATTGAAAGAGAGTAGGAGTATGATAAAGTAGGAGAGGAGCTTGATCAATATTACCCTCAATAGGAGGTGATGAAGTGGAATAGATATGAATAAGAGTGTTTGGCTAGGAAAATCATAGACAAAGAAGATTAGATACATTGTTTGCTTATGCAAATGTTAAAAATTGAAGCACAATCAAATGCCCTAGCTCTTTCCTTTCCTAACTTCAAGCAGGCTCCCCTTACATCTACAAGCTAATTGATGGGACATAAAGATTTCATGCTCAAAGTAACTATATTTAGGAAGGATAGATTCATTGCATCTTTAATTAAATCCCTTAGTTTCAAAGTACCAAGGTTCAAAAGGCCCACACTTAGTCCAATTTAAGATCATGTGCCTATACCAACTCAAGAACCTATCCTTCCTCAGGAACCTCAAGCATAGTCATGGCATCCTTCTTAGACCATGCATTCACAATATCAAAACTTTTAAATACCCCATCCTATACACTAATTTAATCCTCTTGCCCTCGTACCATATCCCTTTTCAAAGGAGGATTAGTTATATGGAAGGTAAGTGTAGACCATTCATATGAGGAGGATAATTTGAGTGAATATGATGAGGAGATCATCATTAGCAGTCCCTTATATGATACCACACTAAAATAATCAACATTGTTATGAGAATAAGATAGGTAGAATCAGATGGATCAATAAGTTGATGACTAGATGATCAAAGTGGTGGTAGAAGGGGAGGAAATTAATAAGGGAGAGTTGATCTATGCCACTCTAGAGTGAATTCAAAGTCATTGGCCTAACATCTCTTGGATGAATGAGCTATCATTTATAACTATGAAGGAAGACCTCAAAGAATAATATAACCTTAAAAAGGATTACATAATTAAATAAAGTGACTATGATCACCCTAAGGTGATCTTGTAATCACAATCATAGATGTAAGAGGAGTACTCTTTCTAGGATGAGCTATAGGAATTTTACATAGACATATTTGACAAACTAATATCCCATCAGGATTAGATCCATGCCCTAGCTCTGTGTTGATGTCCATGTTCAATTGCATATCATATATAGGTAGGGTGCATACATAGAGGAGGTTACAATTACATAGATAGTGAAGACCCATAAAGATCAAAGTGCACACCTAGGTTTGGATCAGTCATCTCAGGACTTATTTAGACTAAAGGGATAAATGTTAGTTGGTTGAGCCTAAAGTGCTATGATAAAATGTAGAAGAATTTATGGTGATGAGAATTATCAATCCTTATGCACCCAGGCATGTTATATAATAGTTTCCAAGAGGCACATTGGACTTGGATTAATATCTATGAGATGAGAAAAGGAAACCTGCTAGAGCCATGAGCTACCCAAGCACCATATACAATCCCCCCATGATTTAAAAGGATCTATCTAATTAAATAGTATAGCTAAGCACTGAGAAATCTGAAAAGTATTGGTTTAACACTAAAGACATCAACCATCTAGAAGAAAGGCTTATACATAGCATGATGGAGTCATTCATCAAAGGGGAGCTTGAGAAGATGAACTTCCTTGAGCACCTCCCTCATGGTAAATAGATGCCACCGTAACTCCACCCATCACATATAAATAATAATATGGCATGTAATGAACATAACCTAAGAGGTTTATGTTCTTATCTAGGAGGGTCAAATCCCATATTTTTAGTTTGTATATAGTAGATTAGATTAGCTCTCATTACATTTCCATAAGTGCCTATGTGCACATTATATTGTCTTAGTTTTGTTATGTTTTTACCTAAGTTCATTTTGCACATATGTTGCTTGTCTTTTTCCCTTTTATTTTGTTGAGGGCAAAACTCAATTTAATCTATTTAGGCATAGGCCAAGTAGTTTATATTTTTAATGACTCCATGCCTAATGGACTAGACTAAACACATTGTCTAGGTTATTTTGCATAGACAAGCATGCAACCCCTATGATTCACCAAATATTTTGGTCAATATTTGGCCCACATACCAAGCTTTTACTTGGTTTAAATATATGAGCAAGGTCCTAATTGTTGAGTGGATCAAGTGGCTTAGAAACAAGCTCAACATTACAAGTGGAAGGATCCAAGTAGGTTTTCATGGTGCTAAATAGTTTTAGGAATAGGTCCAAAAAAGCCTAAGTTAACACTTAGGAAATATTTCAACTTTTGGCTAAGCATTAGATCATTCATAATTCCTTTGGAGAAATTATTCCACTTTATTTGGCTGAGTATTGGATTTCTTTCAAGAGATTTCTTTTAGGTTTTTTTTGGCTAAGTATCAAGAATTATTTTAGAAATTTTGTCTAAAACAAAACTCTTGAAGGGTCATTTATTTAGTAAAGTATCCTTGATATAAGTTCCAAAGGGTCAAAAGTGCCATCCAAATCAAAAGGTCCATGGAAGAAGATAAGTATGTATTATTTCATGAAAATTAGCCCATGATAATTTCCCCAAAGACCTCATTTCTCTCAAATATTTTATTTGCAAGAATAAATCTAGAAGACATGATTTCTTTTAGAAATTTTGTCTACAATAAATTATCCAAGGAAAAGATAAGGCAAATGTCAAATATAGTTGTGTGAATGTCAAATTTTGATCTCATGAAGTAGCCATTAGAATTCAAAAAATAGGATCAACCATCATCATTCAATCATTCAAATGATCCAATGATGAGTGGTAATTAATAGTTTAATGGGTCTAGGGAGATAAATGACTCATGTTTAATCATAGATTCAGATCTAACTGGAACATGAGAAATTCTAAAGTTTAAGGAGATTGAGAGATCAACATGTGGCATAAGCACGAGAATCTGGTAGACTAACAATGGATCCTAAGAATTAACATGCAACTATCATGTGACATAAACTAAGAAAAAGTCATCAATTCAAGGGGAAAGATCAATGGTTGGTGCTTGATTGTATAGATCAAGATCAATAGAGTGAAAAAAGGTAAAAATCTCAATGAAGCCAAGTTATATTTCCAACAACAAATGGGAAAAAGATCAAGCTGAGATATTCTTAACTAAGGTTGATGAAGTAGTTTTGACTTGGGAAAAGAAAATGAACGGATTTGAGTTGGTGGAAATACATAGAACTATGCTTGAGCTCAACTTGATTTAAACCAAGATAAAAAAATAAGGA
Source organism: Torreya grandis (assembly GCA_037957365.1). Taxonomy (NCBI): domain Eukaryota; kingdom Viridiplantae; phylum Streptophyta; class Pinopsida; order Cupressales; family Taxaceae; genus Torreya; species Torreya grandis. Next base: position 1,968,330 of record JARHVA010003154.1, on the reverse strand, counting down.
TTAAGCATTACTAGTATAGCTCCATAAAGGTAAAATAGGTCTTTTATACCTAATATAGGCCAAAAGGGTGGCAACTTGTAAAAGAGATCAAGCATCAAGAAGAGTGACATCTATATGGTCTATAGGAAAACCAATAATCTTATATTTATTTTCATATATAGTTGATTTAGGTCAAGGTTTCAAATCAAGAGTTAGTTTGTGTAATAAATGTAAAAGCTCTCATCCTTCGACATAGTCATAAACTCTCAATAAGCTGCCACCCAAAACAAGATGTCACCATGGCTCTGTCAGATTCATAAGCATGATGATCTTGTTCTTTAGTAAATGGGATATTAATACATATGAGCTTGAGATATTTCCAAAATAGTTGAATGAATAAGTAGTCATTAGACATCAGAATTCAAGTTCATACCACAATATAATTTTGTTAGGGAAATATTTTGCCTCTCCATGTGCACGTAAGGTTCATGATATGATTTCTAGGCCTAATTTGTTATAAAAACTTTAGAAATCATGGTTATAATGCTATAAAATAATTAAAATCTATACCTATCACCCCAAGTGGCACGTTAATTGTAAAATAGGTTTATTCTCTATAAAATCTTGGCTTTCCTTTGTAAAAGGGTTGAAATTTTTTATCAACCTTATGCTACTAAAACTAACCTCCATGAGCACTTCTTTTGACTAAACCTTTTAAATTAATGAGAATTAAGTTCACCTCTTTCTATTCTTCTAATGATCTATTTGTTGTTTGTGTTTATTGATCTTTAACTGTGGGTAATGTTCATCCCTCTCTTTTTCATCCATTCCTTGCACCTCTCCATCAAAATTGAAACTCATGTGTAGGTCATATCTTGTATGCATTAGGGTCTGCATAAGTTATGTCTATGGATAACCTTTGTCCCTCTCAATGTTGTGTTGTGTTCTCATGCCTCTATGCAAAACACTCATGCATTTAGAGTGAGTTGGTAGAAACTATGTGATATTATCCTGTTATCAAAGATTTTCACTATGTTTATGGTATTATGAGCACATTTCTTACCTTCTCCCTCCCTTTTCCTCAAAGATCTTAGGTTTAGGCTAGTGGTAGATTACTTTTTTGTTCTTTAGGCCTATGTGTTAGTCTTAAACTAGGTATGCTTAGAATAAAAGGAATCTATCCTACTCTGAAGGTTCATCCCAAGGAGTGTAAGGGTCTCATAACCTTGGGTGTGTTTCCATTTTCTCACTAAACCAATCCTTCCAATTCAGTGGGTGTAGGGTTTGAGTGATAATAGGTACCTTCAAAAACATGTTTCTATACTTTGAGTACAAGTGGATTTCCATAATTCAAATACAAATGTTACCTCATTTAATAATCAACCTCTTAAAAAATGTATACTTGAATATCCTTATCCACTTGGTTTTGAATTACCACATTTATCTATATTTAGGAACCACAAGGATCTACTTGAGCACATGTTAAATTATGTACATACTTTTGGTCAATTGGAAAATGATTACAAATTATAATCAAAGGTATTCCATATGAGTATTTCCAATGAAGCTCACAGTTGGTTCTATATCTTATCGAAGGGTTCCTTAACCACTTTTTCAAACTTAAAAGATCATTGATTCATATCTTTTAATATTTACAAGGAGCCAAAAGTTACATTATAACATTTGCATAATTTGAAACAATGTGATGATGAGCCCCTTCAACATTATACTATTTGATTCAAAAGTACATCATATGAGCTATCATTTAAGCCCTTAGATTTGGATATGCAATTTATATTTATAAGAGGCATTCTTTCCCGCTTAAAGGAAAGATCATTGCATTAACAATATGAGTCCTTCACTCATTTACATGTGTATCTACATAGATATGTTTCATTCATTCTTACTAATCCAAAAAAAATTTAACATTTCTCCTTCCAAGTACCAAAGTTTTATCCATCAAATCAAGGAAGGAAAATAATTACCTAAATAACATTATGAACAAAAATGTGATGTTACTAATCTATATATGACCAGTTCACATATGTTACTTAACGTAGGACTGATCCAAGGTCCAAGTCCCATACAAGAATTGAAAATTAAACAAAACAACAAGTGTCTTTTCCAAAAATATTTAACAATTAAATTATACATGGGTGGCATTTGTTTTTTTCATAACCATGTTGATCCTACATAATAAAAAATTACTTCTAATGTAAGACATTTACAACAAATGGGCTTCAATATAACAGACTTACAAAAATAAGGAGGTTATAAATACTCCTTGGGTAACATAATAATACCAATTGATTATGGACCTAAAGTAATTAAATAATGGGTTTGGGTTGTGCCTACCACATCTCCATAAGCATTTACACTTGGAACTCTTTGGATATACCAAATGGAATAAATAATTGACAAAAATCAACAAGGCATTTCCTTTCCTCATGAAATAAAATTTAATACATATTTAATATGATAACATTACATCTTATATTACACATGAAAAATGTGAGGAGGAACATGTTATGTTCATTTCCAACCCAACCAATCATGATGCAAACAATGTAAAGATCCAAATTGATCTTTTAAGGTTCACAATGGGGGGATATTTCTATTTCCATCCATTGGATGGCATCATAGGATGTCTTTCCTCATCTTTAAAAAATACCCAAAAATAAAATAAAATAAAAAACATTCAAAACTCCAAAAACATTTGTGGCACCTACATGTTCCATTGGTTCCTTGGCATCTATATGTTAGTTCCATGTTGAGTAATATCATATAATTTACTCCTACATACACATACATAGTCATACATAGATACATGATACACTTATGGGTGTTGGCTTTTCTATCTACTCGCATCACTAGGACATTTGGGGCATACATCTTCTATGATCTTGATACACATAGGTTATATGATTTGATGATCACTCTATAATATCATGTTTGAGCTTACATATGTACTTACACATGCCTATTATCCATGATATACATTACATAGTGTACTTTATATTTTATTTACTTGACATTTTTTGCTAACGCATTCGATCCATGGGCCATTATGACATGTTTATGCTAGCTACTTATGTTTTTCCTTTACGTACTTCCTTGAGTATTTTTCCTTTCTATTGTCTTTATTTTTTTTTCATTTTCATACATTCTATTGTATGCATCCCATGTTCCTATGTTTTACCTTCTTGGACATTTAAATATGTCATTGATTATCATATAGACATTTTAATATGTCATTCCTTACTTTTGTGGACATTTGACTAGGTTATGACCATTTAATTTCATGGCATTTTAAAATGCCCCTTATTTATGGTCTCTTTAGACCATTGCCTTTTGACTTGATTTTGTTTTATTATGTGTGTGTTTGATTTCTTTTTTAGCTTGTACTTGTGATTAAGGAATTTGACAAAGAGAGGAGGTTAGATCAAGTGTTAGTCCATAAAACCATGAAATCAACACACTAACATACTAAAATTTTTAAGCCTATATTTTAGGGGGAAATTAGTGAACAAACAACAATTGAAAACCTAAATAAAATTCAAAGAATAACAATCTTTACCTTCCTTGAGAGCTCCAAATTATTTCTTCATGGGCTTACTCAGATTATGTTCGAAAAGGTCTTCATCAATGGGGCTCGGCTATCTCCATCTGCTCTTGGTACCATGCTTGGATTTATTTTGGCATTATAACACTATGCATTTACTTGATGGATCAACTCTAGCATTATAACTCTACTATGTTTTAATCTCTCTAAATGAAGAGCTCTAGGTTTGATTTTATAGGATTTAAAATCACTTGGAATGGGTTAAATTAGAACCTTTTTTATTTTGGCGTATTCCTAGGATATTATTTAGATATTTTTCAAAAGTGACAACTCACAAAAGGTAATGATTATCTTTTAAGATGCTCTTGATATTTGAATTTTATTTTTGATAATTGATTTAATTACTCATGGATTAATTCAATTAGGACTTGATTAGGATTTGATGCTAATTAACCCTTTTTAGGATTTTTGACATTTTTAAATTATTTTGAATTAATTGATGATGCATTTTTTAATTTAATTTATTAATAGGCAAAATTTATTTATTACATGGTTATAAAGACAAATTTGAGACATTTAAAAATTCTTAGGATAAATGGTCAATAGTTAGTAAGAATTGGTCTAAAGAAGCCATTGGTGGCCAAATTTAGGTGTCTATAATTTTCCCCTATTTTGGAAGGTGTTGCAAGTTGTAAGCATAGTAACATCTTCTGAAAGAATGAGAAAAGGCCTATATGCCAAAAAGATGATGATGGTTGAATAAAAATCCCCTGACAATGTTTGTGAAGCCTAGGATGATGCCCCCTCGAGGGAGTGGTCATTACATATGTGGATGGATGGTCCCTCAAAAAGACACTAGAAGAACGATAGAACTAACCCATGGTTGAGATTAATCTAAACTAGAAAATGCTTATATGCATTGATTTAAAAAAGTAATGATTTTCCCAAAGGTGGTTATAATCATGAGTAAAAGTTAAAATAATGATTTTCCCATAGGTGATTATAATCATTAAAATTACTTAGATTAGATAAAGATGATGTTTGATTTGATTATTGTGCCCCAATGAGGGTAGATTAGCAATTATAACTAAAGGATATAACCTATTGTATAAATTAAATATGAGTGGACACAAATGTAGGTGAAATAGTTTAATGACTAAAGAAGCCACAAATAACCAAGCATACAAGGATGCAAAGTGATGAAAGAGATGAATAGAAGAATAATATTGAACAATAGAAATGATTTGGTTGTACCTATTAATGTGGAGATGCACATCCTTATTACCATTGATACAACTAGAATGGTCAATGGATTGATTTGATCAAGATGGGTGAAAGGATTTGCCAAGGTACCAAGGAGAAACTTCTATGGATCCATTACTTGTACGACCTCTTGAGCTGATTTTTGTTGTAGCATGTGATGGTAAGCATCATGATAGAAAAAACCATTATAACTTGGCTTAAAATGTGTATAATAACTGACTCCTAATCTAATAAACAATTTAAAATAATGCACCAATGATAAAAACCATGATGACAATGTTGAGATATGAACATGGATGGACTCAAGAGTAATGTGCTTGAGGAATCACCTAATGAATGCATATAGATTGAGTCAAAGCAACAATGTTGAAAGCAAACAAAAAAGAAAGTAAATAAACAAAGAAATAGAAAGAACAAAAATAAACAAACTTGAAATAAACAAATAAATAGAAATACTAAAAAAAAACAAAAGAAAGCATCCTATTAATGACCATGCCCTAGTAGGGTAGATCAAGGATAACTAACTAGGCTTAGATAAGATAAATGTTTTGGTATTCTGAAATATTATGAATTTTTTTATAATTTTCAAATCATATCAACCTGATTGTTAATTATGAGATATGAAAATGATCCAAGATCAAAAAATGACAAGAGCATGGAAAACTTGAATTGATACTCATAAAATGGTGAGATCATGATGGTAAGGGAGACTGAGTTGACCTCAACATGAATCAAACATGACCCATATAGTCATAAAATGGCCTTAGTTCATAGTAGTTCCACCTTATAATAGATGAATCTAACTAGTGTAGCAGCCAATTCAAACAAAATAAGCATGGTATGATGATGGCAAAGTATGGTATAAGAAATGACAAATTGGTATGGTCAAGGAAAAATAAACAATTATTGCTCCTATTTTTCCCATAAGATTTTAAGAATAGGATACAATGACATAATTTTATGATACTAATTTTGCCATAGGTAGTTATAATTAGTAACAAGATCGGTGGGACACTGATTTTCCTATAGGTAATTATAACCAAGGAACAAGAAATGATTAAAAAAATGATTAAAAAGGAACAATATATTAAGGATGAAACTACCAAAATTTATGTCTTACTATTCCAAAATATGACCTCTATCTATAATTCTTGAAACAATTGTTGAAACTAATATGAATCTTTATGATAAAAGTGGAATCAGTGGATGAACCAAGGTCAAACAAGCTAAGTAGATAGGGTCAAAACATGTTGGTCAATAGAATGGAATGGTGTTTTTGATAAATGATAGACTAGTGATAGGCTATTAGGATGGTGGGATGATAAAGAATAATTTTAAGAGGGTTACCCTCAAGTGGTAAAGTGACTAGTTGGGTATGTGATAATAGTAAAAGGAATGGTAAATGAAAATGACATGGTATATGTTTGTGGATGATTATGGTTTTTGGTTTTTAAATGTGTTTAGACTCGATATTTTAAATGGCATATGATTTTGGTTATATTCTTCCTATTGATGTGAAGATACACATCCTAATCAACAAATGATATAAACTGAATACTCAATCATGTTAATTGCTAGCCAACACCTCATCTGAATAACTGCTCTATCAAACACTCAATGGAGATTTGGGTGCCAATGATGTTGTTGTGATCTTTGTTGGTGATTTTTCTATTTCCTTAAAATGTCAAGACAAGATATATTTATAGCCTCTATAAAAGAAAGTATAGCCATGAATGGTAAATAGGGATAAATGTTGGTTGATAGGTTGGATTTGGTGATGGAATGGTGGAGGATAATGGAATGTGTAATGGTAGGGAAAAAAATGAAGATTGGGATTTTTAGGCACACACAATGTTACTGATTCCATATTTGACATATCTTTGGATGTGGCAAGGCCAAAGACTTCTAAATATTCTCTTGATAGGACCATCAAATTTTTTTTTGGTTGGGCTAAGAGTAGCTACCATCTGATTAGGCTATAGATTAGAAGCTATACTAATATGATCTTTAATTTTATCTTCATCAAGCAATGAAGAAATTTTATAATCAACTATTGGTGCCTCAAAGAGGTTTCTACCAATGAAGTTGTCTTGATTGGCCCATAGTGCCTCTAAGAAGGTTTCACTAAGGAATGCTGACTTTTGAATTTGATTTTCATATAGTGCCTTCAAAAAGGTTTCACTATAAGATGTTGAGTTTGAACTTTGATTTTCCCCTAGTGCCTCTGAAAAGGTTTCACTAAGAGAGTGTTCTTCTACTACATGAATGTGGTCTTGGCCTCCTTACTCTTTTTTAGCTGATATGTCACCATGGATGCAGTTTAATAAGGTGTGATTTTGTTGATCCCAATTAACACTTGTGGGAGGTGGAATGTCAATTATATGGCTAGATTGGCTAGTGGTAATGTCTTGTGGAATGGTAATAGAATAGAGGTTGGTAGCACAATCCTTATAGAAGATACTAGGAGAACTTATGTCAATGCTAAAGTAAGCATTCTCAAAAATTGAAGGATCATAAATTTATTCATACTAATATTCTAGGCATGCATAACCAATATTGTAAAAGTCGTAAATGTATTATCTTTCTGAATCTAAGTATGACTCAATAAACTCTAAATATGATGTTGAGACTGATGTTGATTCTGATTTTGATGCTAAATTTGATGTTGATCTGAGAATAGAACCTAACTCTAACTCTGATTCTTCATCTGATGGGTACTTTATTATAATGATGTATTATTAAATGTTTGGTATTGGCTAAGTAATAGCCTGTGATGGCATAATGATCTATATAGATACTGGTTTATTAAAGTGAGACTCCTCAATGATAAGAAAAAGTGCAAGAGATAACTCCTTAGAGACTTGTTTGTCAAGGGGAGGCTTTGTAAAAATAGGCATATGGTCAAGGTATTGATTTTCCCAAAGGTGGTTATAATCATTAAGAAGTGACTCAACAAATACTAGCTCACCAGAGTGAGATTTCTTGAAAAATGGTATAGGATCAATAGGTGATTCATCATAGGTTGACTTATCACAAATAGTTGATTTAACAAAAACATCACTGCTAGGTTGGTTCTCTTGGCCTTGGTTTTCAATGAGTTAAAAAATACCAATTTTGAACACAACTTGGTCCTTGAATGGTTGGCTCGGTTTGATAGGTATTGATTAAATTGGTTGAGGTATGGATAGGATTGGTTGAGGTTGGAATTGGATTGATTGACATTGAGACTGGATTGGTTTAGGTTGGGATTTTTTAAAGTGGGGAATGATCAGAACTAGATGAATAATTATTGGTGGTTGGATAATGGGTGGGTACTATGAAGCTTGATTACTCACAAAAGGTAAAGGATGAGGTCTTTTAATATAAATGGTAGGGCATCACGGAGCTTGATTATTTGCACAAGATAAAGGATGAGGTCTTAAAATGATAAATTTGGGGCATCTTAGGGCCTAATTGCTCACATAAGCCAAAGCATCCAAGTCCTCCTCATAATCCATATCATCCTAATCAGGGCCTTGAGTTAGATTGTAAGTTGGTCCTTTCCTTTGTTCCCTGTATTGATTACTATAAGGAGGGTATGGATCCATCTCCCTGATTTAATTTTTTTAGGAATAATAGAGTTTTTATTCCTATTTTAGTTAAGGGTTTGGATTAATAAATAAATATAGATTATATAAATAATTATAGTCCTAATTTGTGCAATTGTTTATCTTTTTCACCTTTCTAAAAAAATAAAAAAATAGGAAGAAATATAACTTAGCTAAAAATAGACTGAGACAGCTAATACAAAGGCTAAAAATGGCTATGTAGGACTGGGATACTCTCGTAAACCTAAATATTTATTTCATTCAATGAATGGATAAGAGCACCAAAAATGGGACACTTTGTTATTTGGCACTATAGTCCAATTCCATCACTATTGTCTATTTGGATTTCTAACTTTGGATTTTGATGTGGTCTAGTTTTGGGTTCCTATCACTGTCTTTACTTCTTCATGATTGCCTATCTATACCACTATATGACATGTTTTATTATCAAACCCTAGGTCTATCTACACATGAAACAAAAAACATATCAAATTGCTAAAAGAGAAAAAACTAGGTTAGGGGAAAGATGATCACGTGATCTAGAACCCTTGGTATCTAGATCACTACCTACATTAACCTTCAAGCTATTGTATAAGATTAAATGCAGTTCTCTCTTAGGGAACATGCATAATCATCACACACGGTAAATATAAGAATGAACTTTTGCCTAGGCCCTTCCTTGATCAAGCATGAAAATCTATGTGTGATGTATAATTTTGAGTTATATTATTGATTGATTTTAATTACTTAGTGTGCCAAAGTAGTATGTGCTAGATATAAAATGCCTTGTGAAGTCACTTATATAAGAGACTTTTTATTTTTAATTTGAGATCTTTATTCATGATATCCAACATTAAAAAGATAAATAAAAATTAAGGGAGGGGCTAAGAAGGCTTTAAGATCTATTAAGAAAGAAAAAAATGATCGTTGGACAATAGCATCAAGTAGGATAAAAGCACTAGGCACTGTAGTCATCCATAATTCTATTGTCTAAGACTCAAAAAAATAGGTTGGCACTGACACATGCCAAGTTTCGAGGTATCTATGGGTATAAATCAATTAACCGAGATAATAAAAAGGTGATAAAATCAAAAAACAAGATAAATAAAAACAAAATAAAGACATGGCTAGTGCAAACAAGGCTATTATTCTCTAGTCAAAGTCTCTTGTGAAGAGGACTATAAAAAGACATGATATGTGTGGTTGCTTGACCAATTTAGGGTGTATACATTTTCCCCCCTTTTATTCTAGTGATGTAATGAAATGAAATACTAGGTTAAAAGAAAGAATAAAAATTGTACTTGAACCTACCTATGTGGAGGTGAATGTACTACAAGGTTCCAACTCACTTCTTGACCAGGGAAGTGGATGGAGAGCTAAATAATGCCTAGGGAGAGAATGAATCCATATATTGGATGGCCCCTGTACTGAATCTAAATGTGGAATCCATGTATCATGGAGAAGGAGGGCAATGCTTGACTCTATGCTAAATCTGATTGAGGATGAGAAATGCTTGAAGGCCCAAAACCAATGTCTATCCTCTATCCCACATAGACTCATGTAATCTAGTTGTATGTATAAAATATGTATGTTGTGAAGAGAAAAATATATCATACCCCCACTCTAAATATATGAACTAGAATTGAGAAGTTCTCAAAGGTCCAAAACCAAAGTCTATCCTATGTTCCACATAAACATGTGTAGTATGGATCTACATAATGAAATGGACCAACCATTGCAGATGACCATGTAGTCTAACCTAGTGATAACCTAGGTACAACTAGGTGTAATTTGAAAATATGGTTAACGTGCAAGAAGATAATGGCATGTCTTACCATTCCATCTATATAATCTTGAGTGATAAAGAACATGAACATTTGTGTCATGCCCCCAAATTCAGTATGTTAGTGATGCATCTACTTAATTTGGTAATCTATATAACCAAATGTGATATGACATATCTTTCCATGTCTCATGTACAAAATTGGAGACCAAAACATTATGCTTTGTACTATGCCTATAGTCTTTTACTGATTCTATAACTATGTTATATTGTATGAAGTTGTATGTGTGACATGTGTAGCATATACATGCCCCCAAATATGGTATTTGAGTCTATATCTATATCAAAATCATTATAAATCCACATAATTTGAACCATTGTATCTAAACAGTCTTTAATCTATATTAAAATCACTATAAATCCATATAATCTAAACCACTATATCTAAATAGTCTATGAATATGTAAACTAGAGGTATATCCCTCTGAATGCCTTGAGTAATGTTGAGTGACCCACATAATCTGAGTCACTGTATATCTTGACCAATATAAATTAAATATGAATGTTGGATGTATAAGAACCATGGTATACCCATTTATGAGATTGGATAGGTATGCTAGGTAAGTGTATAAATAGGAATAATATGAATGATTCCCCCTTTTTGGGGAGAGGGACAAAATATGTGATAGAGGAGGTCCAGCTAAAAGTGATGACTAGTGGTGTATTAGTATAAACAAGGTTATTATGTTTTGAATAGATTGAAAGGTTATTTTATTGATTAGAATGTGTTGTTAAGAGTGGAACACATTTTGATTGGTGATGACCAAGGTGCATGTCTGGGTATAAGAGAAATATAGAGGACTTCATGTCGTAGTAGGAAAATAAGGTAGTAAGATAATGAAGCTTGAGTGATGTCAAAGGTATCATTGTAATGATTATATGGAAGGAAATGGTTTTAAAAATGGAGTTATGGGGTTTGAGTTGTGGGTAAAATGGTATTTTATTTTGAATGAAAAGGTTGGTTAATATAGGAAGTTGGATTGATTCTTGATATATTTGTGCATTGACTAGGTTGAGATTTTGAGCTCTAGAGCAAGAAAATTTTTGAGGAGATGAGTACCTATCACAACTCATTTTGAGTAGCTGGCAGCCTAGGTTTAGGTTGGTGTTAATGTGACCCTAGTAAAAAACTTAAATGTTTGATTTTTTTTTTCAAAATTTAGGCCTATTTTAGTGTTTATGAGGGCTTAAAAGTAGTGGAGGAAGTTATTTATATTTCTAGTGCTTATGTCTTATATCCAGCATTCCTATCGAGGTTTCAACACTCTTATCTAGGTTTCAGTTCTCATGTCTATCATTGTTGTCTTTATTACAATATTGTTATCCTAGAGGCACAATTTTTCTATAATTATGATTTATTATTCATTGTTTTTCTATCTTGGTTTTTGATTTGGTATTATTTATTGATAGAGTTAATGATATTCACTGCTGGTATCCATGCCCATTTATTTGACAGGGTTGTTATAGTGACAGATACATATGCTAGGGTAGCAAGAGAGAGAGAGATGACTTGAGATCTAAGTTAGATATGCATAGGATTCCCCCACTTGATTTTGGATATGTTAATATGAGGATCATGGATGAGTATACAAATATATAGAGATGATATGTGAATTTGTGTGAGGAGCATGGTCAGATACTAGAGTGAGAGAGCCATTGCAAGAGGTATGCATCAGCTCAAGGAAGTATAAGGCCATCAAAATACTAGGGTATATTATGGGACTAGCACTAGTGGAGAAAGTGAGATTGAGGGTGAGGGCTTGATGCCCATTCATTATTGATTGTACTTGATACTGATGTATATGTATTGAAAACTCATTATATATATGGATACTTTTTTGATTTTGACTCGTGTGTATTATTTTATGGAATTTGAAGAATATTGGTATATTTATTTCAAATGGTTGATTAGAAATAGTTGATTGGAATTGATGTTGAGGTTGCATATGTTTGGTAAAATGGTATTTGGGATGTGATTTGTTATTTGTTGAATAATATATGAGTAAAAAACTTTATTGTGTTATAATTGGTAAATTGACTTGATAAAGTGAATTGGTTTAAAATTGGTAAAATTAGATATTGGTAAGATCAAGATTTGGATAATTTGGTTTCGCTAGGGATGGTTATTTGGAAATAAGAATGTTATTTGTTAGTAGAAGTCAATGTAAGATATCACTCTATGTATATCAACCTCATGGCTATGGTATCACTATCTGAACTATGATGGCCAATTGAACAAGTGGCCATATTACTCATGTTATGTAGGAACATGCCCTGTATCTAATGTTATCTATGATGAAATAACTATAACTATACATGGAGACTCTATAAAATATAACCTCAATGGGTGTGCAACTGAAACTCTGTGATATGAAGAAGGCTCATCTATTTGCAATTATAGTGGATTGCTATGTGAAATAACACCGTGTGGCCTCTGCTATGATGCATATGACTAAGTAATAGATCAAGATGGAATTGTAACCTATGATGGGTCTAATTTAATCTCAATTTTAGTAGGTTGTTATGTAAAATAGGTCCCTAAAAACTTGGCTATAGTGAATATATATTTGGATCAATACTTTGTGATGTGGGTTCATCTAATCTTAATTGTAGTGGGTTGCTATTTGAGATAGAACCCTGAAAACTTTGTTTTGGTGCCTATGACTATGATAGATATGTATATGGAACTACACTATAAACTCCATGGACTACAATACTATATGTATACTACTCTCATTGTACTAGTCTCCAAACCCTCTGAGTAGGTGGGATAGGAGATCTCCTATGAGGCTATATTCTAAAAATTGTATTACTCTCATGATGAGTAATCGATGATTCCTATGAAGGAATGTCCTGAGATGAATTAACCACGAAAGAATGAGTTTTATGGTTCCATGATAGAGGAGATATTAGTATCCCTAGTGTGAATGTTATGATGTCATTATCAACACATCTACTAATATAATCCTTAAGTCAATAACAATCATTATCTTTAAGTCCATAGATATGATGATAGTTACGAAAGGACCAATGTGGTTACCTATGTAGGAGATTTGGATCTCAACGATGAGTAGAAGGTAATGTGATTAACCTCCTATCTAGTAGTGTTGATAATATGACATATGATCTATCCTACTCTGAATCAAATTGTAGTGGTACCTTGATGTTGTTCTCTATAATGCATACTATAGGTGGTGCTCTAGAAACTCACTCTATATTCTTAAAAGGTTGATTTTCTATCTGTGCTCTCATATATTGTTTTGGACATGGTGGATGTTGAGTGTTAGGAAATCTATATGGAGGTAATGGTATGAAATCTAGAGTAAGTCAATCAAATGAATCTAACTCAATCAATCCCAATTTCTTCTCTAAGGTTAAAAATGTATAAGTGCCTAAAATAAAAATCTATCTGATATAATATATGCTCTAAGAGGGGTTGATGAATCCCCTTAATAAATATATGTTTAATCTATAAATCTATTGGTTTATAGATCAATAGTAACATGTGAGTCTTGAATCATAAGATACAATCATTAAATAGCTCTAAAGAATTTTGATGCAATGCATCAAGTTTATCATATGTAACATGAGGGCCTATGTTTGTTATGTAATATCTAATAAACTCCTCCTCTAAGTCATCATATATATGTAAAGAACCAACAAAGAGTAGATTAAATAACCAATTATGTGCATTACCCACTAATGTCTACTAGAACAACTTAATTAGAATCAAAGGACACACATGAGATGACAAAGCCTTCCAAAATGCTTTAAGCTGTATGAATGGATTTATAATTCCATTAAATTAAAGCAATGATGGTATCTATAAATTCTTAGGAAATTAATCTTTGACAAATGTCTTCAGAAGAGGATTACCATGCAAGTCATTGGCATCCATCCAAGACTTATAAGCCTTATTTTCCAAAGTAAGGAGATGTACTTGGTGTTGTAATTCATCAACTGCATGCATCAAAGAAATAATATCTTAGGATGGTATATTAGTATCTTGAAGTGGTTTATTTAAACTTTGAATTTGATCATTTATTTTATCCATGTGAATGGTACATTTAGCAATTGGATCATAGAGAGGGGATGTGCTCACTTGAACCTTTGGAGGAATGGTAGCTTGGAATTTAGTAGAAGGATGTGGGCTACCATTCTCTTTGGGTAAAGAGTGAGAAAAATTAATATTAAGAAACTAAATGTACTAATGACTACTAACATAGAAAATTTTTAAATATTTTTTAAACTCCAAATAATTTGCAAAAATTCCAAAAGAAATTATCTAAAAATTGTAAGGGAGGAAGGCTTGGGGTTTGAGGACCTCGTTTGGAAATCTAGGGTTTTGGGTTAGAGTTTTAGAAATTTGGAATTATTTCAATAATTTGAATTCTAAAATAAATTTGAAATAAATAAATGTAAAAAAAATTATACAAAAAATCAAGATTTTAAAATTGAATTTTTGCACAAAAATATGAAGGAAAAACCCTAAGGGTACCTAGGTTTTGAGATTTGTTTGAAGTAAGTTGAATTCATCAAATGATTTAAATTTTTTTAGGAATAATAGAGTTTTTATTCATATTTTAGTTAAGTTTATTGATTAATAAATTAGTATAGATTATAATAATAATTATAGTCCTGATTTGTGCAATTATTTATCTTTTTCACCTTTCTAAAAATAACAATAAATAGGAAGAAATATAACTTAGCTAAAAATAGACTGAGATGGTTGATATAGAGGTTTAAAATGGATATGTAGGACTGGGACAATGTCATAAAATTGAATCTATATTTATTTCAATGAAATGACAAGAGTGCTAAAAATGGGACACTTTGGTGCTTGACATTGTAGTCTAATTCTGGTGCTATTGTCCATTTGGATTTATGACTCTAGATTTTGGTACAGTCTAGTTTTAGAGTCCTATAAATGTTATTACTTCTTCATGATCACATATTTGTGCCACTGTATGACCTATTTTGTTCTCAAACCCTAGGTCTATCTACACATGAAAAAATTAACATATCAAAAGCCAAAATGGAAAAAACTAGGTTAGGGGAAGTATGATCACATGATCTAAAACCCCTATTGTCCTAATCATTGCCTACATTAAACCTCAATCTAGGGTCTTAGATAAAATTTATTTCTCCCTTATAGAACATGTATAATCAATGTGCACGGTAGATGAAATAATGAACTTTCACCTAGGCCCTTCTTTGATCAAGCATGCAAATCTATGTGTGATGTAAAATATTGAACTATACTATTGAATAATTTTAATTACTTAGTATGCTAAATTAGTAAGTGTTAGATATAAAATTCCTTGTGAATTATTTTATATAGGAGACTCTTTATTTTTAATTTGGGAGTTTTATTCATGCTATCTGACATCAAAAATATAAATAAAACTTAAGGAATGGGCTAAAAAGCGTTTAAGATCTATTAAGAAAGAAAAATGGCCATTAGATAAGAGTGACAAGTAAGATAGGAGCACCAGGTATTATAGTCCTCCAAAATTCTATTATTTTGGACTCATAAAAATAGGCTAAGACTGACATAGGCCAAGTTTGGGGGTTTTTGGGGGTATAAATTAGTTGACCGAGACAATAGAAAGGTGATAAAAATGAGAAACAAGACCAAGAGAAAAAAAGACATGGCTAGTGAAAACAAGGCTCATATTCTTCAATTGGAGTCTCCTATGAAGAGTATTATGAAAAGACATGATATGTGTAGTTTTTTTACCAACGTAGGGTGTATAGACTCCCAAATAACATTATCATTGTAGATTTCTATACCCAATTCCTCCTCACCAACCATATCATCTTAGTTGAGGTTTTGACTTTGGTTTCTGATTTGATTTTTACAAGGTGGATAAAATTTCATCTCTCAAACCATGTTATTATCAAAGGGATCTTGAATAAATCCATAAAAATCAAATCCATTTTGTAAAATTGTTCTATCATAACTTGGATTATACGTGACTCTACCATAAGTGTAGCTAGACATATCTACATCAATGATTAAAGCTCTAAAAAAAAAATTATAGTTATAAAAACTCTAAAAAACTATGTTGAATGGTAAAATGTTTCAAACTTGGTCCAACTTGGTCAAAAGGATGGAACTATATCTCCAAACAATGATTTGATCATGGAGTTGTATCTCTAAAATAGTTTATGTTAAGACTTGGCATAAAATAATCTAATGTCAAATGTCTAACATCAAATATCATACACACAAAAGTTCAAGCATCTGAATAGAAACCAACATGTCAACGATCTAGGCTAAAGTGTTTCAAACAAGGTCTAAACTAATAAAGGGAAAAGAGTCGCTAGGTCTTTTCTCTAAATGTGGAATCAAAAGCTAGGCTGAAGTAGACTATGCTAGGACTTTTGACCAAACAACATCAAAATCTAGACTTGAAACAAAGATATGATGTGATTTGATTTAATCTAACAAGTTTTGATCAACTTTGACATAGACCTGGCATATAGAATCAAACATAAATGTAATCAATTGGTATAAGCCATAAGGCAAAAGGCTTTTGAAGAAAGGTTGTGATCTCCCAAATATAGGCACAAATAATGATGAGGATAGGCTCTGTGAATAAACAAGCAATAAAAACAAGGCTCCTTGAAAAAATAAACAATAGTTTTCAAATTTGGGTAATCATTTAACTAAAGTTACGTAACCCAACAGAGAAAGATTTGTGTATCAACCCCTATAAAGTGAGGGCTAAACAAAAATCAATCAATGTTTGGATGTGAACTTGGTAAGGTTAATTAAAAACTTAATTTTAAAAACTAGGATTTGATTGACCAAACAAGTTAGATAAAATTGGACATCATGATGGCGTAAAATAAGGATCCAAATGGCATACATGACATGGTTTGAAATAATGGTTTTTGATATAAACAAAACAAGTCTTGAAATAAATTGAGTAGCATAATGGTGTTAGCATGCTCTAATGATGTGATCAATGTGTTGTTTTAAATACTTTAAAGCACAAACTTGATATTTGATTTGGGTAGCATAATGATATTTGTATCAATCAATTGACACACACACAAACAAGTTTTATCAAAAATTACAAGGCACAAGTGTGGTGTAAAAGTAATAGCATAATGCCTATTTAAACAAAAGAGTGGCATATAAATAAATTGTTTTTGATGTGGTTTATAAATAAATACATTAGTTTTATTCTCAGAAAATCAAGTAATAAAATGACAAAATATAAGTAAATCATTCAAATTCTTATCAAGGGTGTGGCAGGGTGGGGTTGACTAAAATTAATTAGTTTTTTATCATTCTATAAGGATCTCATGTACAATATTTTCATGTTAATGATATAAGATAAGATCATGTCATTAGGGTCCACATTATATGACTTGTAAAAAGGTTTTGCCCTTTTATAACCACTACATCCATCACTTACTCAATGTAGTGCGATATCTATTATGATCAAACATCTTAGGCTTAACCTCTACTAATAAAGATAGTTTAATCCCATCATTTTAGTGAGAGGATCCCAATTTATATACCCCCCATGGAGAGGGGTTGAATACAATGCCCAGAGATGAATCCCTAGGTCAAAACTTCCCTATAGAACTTATGAGAGGTAATGAAGTCCCCCTCATAAGCCAAGATGTGTAAAATAAAAACCAAGTAAAATATATTTATTGTTGTTTCTAGATCATCCAAGCCATGTAGGTCTTTAGGAGATCCTTCACAACATCTCTTTTATGCCTTTGGACTAAGGTAAATTATAATAAAGATGATACTTTTGATCCCACAAGTTCCTTAAAGGGGACGGGAGGAGAGCATACATGCACGACTTCCTCTTTGATCAAATAAAAATAACTAAGCAAACCATGATTAAATTACATAAAACAAAAAATAACTTGGAAGTTAGTTCAATTTTAAAGCACTAAATGAAAGGTTTGGTGGTGTTCTTTAGCCCTTTGGCTTTAAGTTGCAAATTTTTTGAAGAACAAGAACAAAAACATTTAAATAAGCATTTAAGTGTTTATTTAAGCACCAAATGAAAGTTAATAATTATTTTTAAGAACCCAAAATTATGTTCAAAAAGTGTAATTAAGCTTGATTTGATCACTTTTCAAATAGGTCTTGCAAAAAAATTGTCAGAGTGTAGTTTAGCTTTGAAGCTCTTTTATGAATTAAAGAAGTAACCTGGAAAAGTATGCTCTTGGGTTTGGATGACCTATCAATAGGAAGACAAAACTATAAAAGGTAAACATGTTAGGTTAGACAATGGTTAGAAAAAATATCAAAAAAAATCTTAGAAAAATAATAATAATAAATCTATGAAACATGCAAACAAGAAGTTAGAAAGTTAAAACAAATAAAATCGAACACATAAAACATAAAAACCTATAGTTAGTATTTTAAATATAACGTTTAAAATATATATCAATTTTTCATTAAATTTATATATGTTTTTAGTAACTCCAAGGCACACCTCTATGCAAAAAATTAGGTTAAAATAAAAAATAACAAAAAAGTATTAGCTTTTTACTATTTGTTTTTACCAAAAAAATAGAAAATAAAAAGTGATAGTCACTAAAAGAGTCATAACTTCTAAAATACAAATCATATTTTAATGAATTTTTTATATAATTATGATGAAACCATTAGTAACAATATATCAAAAATTTAAAAAAATTGTAAATGGATTAAAAATAAGATCTATTTTAACAGCCATTTTTGTTCAAATATGTGGGGTGCACAATCATGTCCTACCGAGCGTGCCATTTATGATCAAGAGATTTGACAAAAAGAGGAGGTTAGATCAAGTGTTAGACCATAAAATTATGAATTCAACACACTAACATACTAATATCTCTAATCCTAGATCTTAAAGGGAGCTTAATGAACAAACAACAATTGAAAACCCAACTAAAATGCAAAGAACAACAATCTTTACCTTCCTTGAGAGATCTAAATGATTTTTTCATTGGCTTACTTAGATTTTTCTCAAAAGGTCTTCATCAATGGGTATTGGCTATCTCCATCTCTTCTTGGCACCATGCTTGGCTTGGCTTGATTTTGGCATTATAACACTATGCATTTGTTTTATGGATCAACTCTAGCATCATAACTCTACTATGTTTCAAAAAAATTAAATGAAGAGCTCTAAACTTGATTTTATAAGCTTAAAAATCATTTTAAATGGGTTAAATTGGTACCTTGGTTGAGTTTATTGACCTTGGTTGAGTTTAGCATATTCCTAAGATATTCTTTATATATTTTTCAAAAGTGACAACTCACAAAAGGTAATGATTAACTTTTAAGATACTCTTGATATTTAAATTTTATTTTTGATAATTTATTTAATTACTCATAGATTAATTTAATTAGGACTTGATTAGGATTTGATGCTAATTAACCATTTTTAGGATTTTTGACATTTTAAATGATTTTGAATTAATTGATTGTGCATTTGTTTAGTTAAATTTATTAATAGGCCAAATTTATTTATTGCATGGTTATAAAGCCAAATTTGAGACATTTAGAAATTCTTAAGCTAAATGGTCAATGGTTGGTAAAATTAGTCTAAAGTCAAATATGAATTCACTGGTAGGCATCTATAGTATTGTTACTATTTAGATGTTTCTATGATCTATATCATGCATCTTAAACATACATATAATTACATTGGTTATATGTGCTTCAATGATATATTTACCTAGACATGTTTCCTTCTATATGATACATGGTTACATTCACATATTTATAGTTGTATTATGCTTTTGAGGTGAGTTAACTACCAGGTACTATTTTTCCCTTGCCTCAAAGGGGGAGCATATTAGTGGGGGAATGTCATGGTGACATGGCTTCCATATTTTCAAAGTTCTTATATTTAGTGGGAACATGATTTGGAACCATTTTCTCCATACTCACATAGTTCATGGTATTTATAATTCATAGATTCAATGGGGGCATGCTTTGGAAGCATGTTCTCCAAACCTACTCAATATTTAGCATCTCTAGTTTATAGTGGGGTCATATTTTGGAAACATGTCCTCTACATTGGTACTTATGTCATTTTTATATTTCTCCATATATATTGGGGTAATGCTTTGGAAGCATTTCATCCACATGTACACAATTTTATGAATTGGCCAAAGCACATAATTATATGATTTTGATACACATTTTTGGAAAAAATGTATACATGGTACCATTTTTACACATGATTTTAGCATGATAAAAATCAAAGGTGCATATGTTATGCAACATGTTCCTAATATTGAAAAAATTTAATCAAATTTACATTTCAAAACTATTGCATGTATTGATACCCTATAGACTTTTATGAACTTTAACAAGCCAAACTAGTATAGTAGTTGGTTCACCTTTTGACATGGTTGGGGTGATTAAATCACTTAATCTTTCCAAGTTTTTAGTTTGGACTTGCAAGTGCCCAATTCCCTAAATTCATCCAATTTATAAATGAAATGTATCATAATGGTCATCCTAATTGATTTAATGTGAGTTATCTCCAAATAATATTGGCTTAAATACAATATCAATACTCATTCATTCCTCACCTAGAAAACACTTGGAAATCAGACCAAAAGAGCACTCAAGAAGAATTCAAGTTACCAAAATATTTATTATTCTACCTTATTCTAATATTAGTAAAAGGAACAACAAAGCTATAGGTCAAAAGTACTAAAGGATCAAACATAAGGTCATATTTTCCAAGTTACAAGCTAGGTCCTTATTGTACTTGCTTTAGACACATTGTATGATTCACCCACAAGCTAAAATGTAGGGGGAAACTACATGATCCTAAGGCCATCTTATATAGTATAGTCTATGTAGGTTGTACCCTATGATAATGGGGTCATTATGGGTCAGATCAACACTGTGTGCCCACTAACCCATTTTTCCTAAAGTTCACATTGAATATGTAAAACTAGGGTTTTACCATTTCACTAGGAGTGATAGTCCATGACCTAGATATGAATGCACCAGAATGAAGTTAAATCTAAACCCAAAAATATCTAGGTATTTTAATTTTGTTTGATGAAGTATCTCATACAAGAAACTAGTGTCTAACTCAAACACTAGCATCGATGCAACTGTCTCGGGCTATTGCAACTATCCAAAGAGCCAAAGACACCAGATCTAAAATCTAATGACTGATCCAAGACTTTATTTCTATCTGCTTCTTACCTATATCATATCTAGCACTATGTTACCATTAAAAACATCTAAGTACTTTATTTTATGTCATTTATATATCTATCATAGTTCTACTTTACATTAATAGCCTATCTCATTTTTATAAATTCAACATATGGTAAATATGAGTTTAGAATATTAATTAGCCTATTATAGATCTGATATTCATCATTGTGCCCTATCATTTCTATATCCGTAACTCTTTTTACCCAATTAGGATTACACAATCTAAATTAGGGTTAAACATAAGGTATTTGAAAATAAATTTTTGTATGTTTTTCTTGAACTATTTTTTTCTAATTTTTTTACAAACTTAATGCTAGGAGGAAGGCACATGTAAGGCACAACACAAAGAAGAATAAATATATGTAGAAGACTATGGTATAGTAAATATGTATCGATGAGGCCCAAATTTAGGATAATAATACTACCCTGCAATGTTATCAATCCCTAGATCTAAAATATAAAAATAAGATGTATCACTTTGTGTGTTAAATAAAGAATCATGAGGTGGTCAAAGAAATTATCACGAGGTGTGTGATAATCATTATCATCTATGGGAATATTATTTATAAAATAAAGGTTAGGAGTTTTTTATATTATGTATGAATAATTAATAATAAAATGATTTGTGTGGGTTTCAAGTCAACCTTAGAAACTATATATTTAGGTGTTATAGATATTTATGGTACAATAATATTAACTAGATATTGAGGAACTCATTAAAAATATTATAATATATATATATAATATAACAAATGCATGAGATGACCAAGTTAAATAAATATTTTAAGTATTCACACTAAGATAAAATATATTCACCCTTACAGGTAAAGTGTTTGGTTGATGGGTAGATCCCACATAAGATGAGACATGAATAGTGTGGGTTGCATTTTTTTAAATAATATTGATGCAAATGTGAATTTTTGAAGATATTTCTTTGATTTTGTTTGGCCAAGGGCACTCTAAATATTAAATAATTTAAAACTAGGTATAACATAGAAATAAATTAAGCATATCCTAGGTTTACTTGTGAGTGGAATTATAATACTACCTAAAGGTGTATATTTATGTCCATAATAACTATGTAATGTTCTAGTTACCTCACACAAGTATTAGTGAGTGAATCCCTTACTAAATAATAATTCATCAAGATAACATTGTCTCTAGATTAATTATCAATTAAAATCTCATGCATCATAGAAGAATTAGAGTCAACAAACCCATCTATAGGACCATAGTTTGATCTATCAGTAGGAATTTTTCAATCATATAATGCAATAGAAGATGGATGTTTTTTATAACTTGATACCATGTGTAGTCATATAAAATGTGAAAATTGGTAGCTTGAGTGTGGATTATGACACCCAACCCATAGGTCCCTCTTGATTGATCTCATAACCCTTATAGGAATCATTTCACTAATTCCCAATAATTTTTAGCCTTCCATATGGTGGTTCTACCTCCTCTAGGAAGCATTTCTAGTGATTATTCCATCCCCCTAGGTCATGTTCCTTCAGGACAATAGTGCCCAACTTGGACTATATCACCAAACCCTAGGGTGTCCATTTTTGGTACTCTTGCCCAAGTGTATTTTTACTTTCAATGATCATTTCCTTTCAGTTCTTATCCTCCTTCTTATCAACCTAACATGAATACATTTGACCCATGAATAATAGATCCCTATAAAATCCCACACAAATTTCATTTAGAAGGGTTTCAAAAATATCACAAAGCAATCAAGAATACAAGAAATAATACTCAATAACACTTCCCTATTCTCTGCATATAGCCATCTAATATAGATACAATCATATTCAAATCCTTACACCAGTCCGTAGCCACCTAAAGCAAACCTAATTTAGCATTTTTCATCTTTATACACACTATTACACAAATCACATCAAGTGGGAGAACTACATATGGCTTGATCCCTTTTTAGAGTATTGGTATGTAGGTAGCATGCCCACATAAGGGGTGTGGATACACATTTAGTGTATCTTACACACACTAACCCCCCCTCTTTCCCAAAGTTTGTTAAAGCATAATGGAGTATAGGGTTTGAAGATGAAATTTCACATGCTTACTCACACAGACATAATGAACAAAACCCAAAAAGCTTAGTTCTCCTAGATAATAACAACAAAAGAGGACTATAGAATCAAACCCCAGGGTCTCTTATTTTATTGATCCTATCCAATCATAAAATGAAGGCTAGATCTTGATTTGTGACACTATCCTAGGCTTGCACATTGAATTGTAGACTTTGTCTCAACTATCTTAGTCTATTTCTAGCTAAGACTTATTTTCTTCAAATTTATTACTATTTATAAAAAGGTTAAAAATATATTTAAATTATGTAAATTAGTAGCTTAATTATTGTTTATTTATTTACTAATTTTATTACTCCAGACCCTTAACTAAATTAGGAACAATAATCCAATTTTTCCAAAACTGTTAAATCATTTGGTAAACCTGACTCACTTCGTTTACATATAAAAACCCCTATAAACCCTAGGGTAACTTTCCTACTAATTTTTCCTATATTTTTCTAATTTTTTACCTACATAATAAAATCACAAATTATCATTAAATTTTTTTAAAAAATAAGAATTTTAAAATAATTTTCTTTCAAACCCTAGTTGCCCATACTAGGTCCCAATGTTTTCTTAGTATTTTTCTTATATTTTTTTAATTGTTTACTTACATATTTAAACCATAAATTTTCATCAAATTTTAAAATTCCTTAATAATTTTAAAATAATTTCATTCAAAACCCTAATTTCATGTATTATCTCTTATTTTCTTCTTGAAGTATCACCTTACATCTAAAATCAGATTTCAAAAATGGATCTCACTTATTTTCTAATATTGCTTGCATTTTTAGCAAATAATAAGGAGACCATACTTGGTCCTATCAAGTACATGAATGATGAAGTTCACCATATGTTAGTAAAAATCTTCATTCTTTGCATTTCATTCTTAATTTTTATAATATGGGATGATGTTAAGAAATTTATTGCTAAAAATCTTAAAATTCTTTTCCTTCAAAGCAATGTTTACTTTTCTCTAATACAAGGTTTCATTACATACTTTCTCTCTCTCCTATGGAATAAAATTCAAGTATATCTTGGTAAAAATATTACAAATGTTATGTTACAAGTCAAAAAAAATTATGCATTAGTGCAAAGTTCCATACTCTGTATCCCTTGTTTGATATCTCTCATGTTGAATAATTTTCAAGTCTACCTTTCTAAACATATTTGAAATGTCATATCACAAGTCAAAGTTTTTTATGCATTAGTGCAAAGTTCCATTATCTATATCCCTTGTTTTCTATCTATCCTGTGTAATAATTTTAAAGTCTACCTTGCTAAATATATTATAAATGTCATATCACAACTCAAATTTTGTGTGCATTAGTACACAATTCTATGCTCTCTATCCCTTGTTTTCTATCTCTCATGTGAAATATTCTTTATAATAATATTTCTATACAAATTATAAATATAATAACTTATTTAACATGATATTTCTCTCTTATCTATAAGTCAATTAATAATATAATCCTTACCTACCTATGAGATCCATTGCATATGCTAATAACCACCTATCAAGTTTCAACATCATATCTTATGCACAATAAAGAATTTCCTTGTCCTCATCTCCCCCAAGAGGGTGATAGCTACTTTTCCTTTAATTATTTCCATGCTATCACCCCTCTAAAAGGTGAGGAAACTTATACTATTATTTATAATTCATACATTTAGCCTATATCTTCTTCAAACCCTCTTCAACATATGTGCTTACATGTTCAATCAGAAGCAATTAGGGTTTACACTTGTGAGACTCTAAGGGATCAAATAACTAGTATGAGAAAGTTAATTTTTGATTTAAAAACATAGAATTAGATATTATATAGCAAGATCATAACATTGGAAAATCAGATTATAATACAAAATCCTCAAAAGCATCCTAGTGCCAATCATGTATATGCACCTTCACCTCGTCATTTGGTTGCAAGTAATTTTACATATCAAAACAAGAAATCACAACAAATAAACTCCACAAATAGTGATTCATAAAGTTTTCAAAGATCAAATAAGATTTCAAGTGAGGTACTAAGGGAAATGATTAAATCTAAGTTGATTGAACTACCTCCTCTACATCCTGTAAGAAGATCTAGATATTATTGTGCATATCATAGAGTGAATGGGCATCACATAGATTCATGTTTGGAATTGAATAAATATATACAATAGATAATTACTAATAAGGACCCTATACAAGGTAAATTAGTCAAGCAATCCATACTGACACATGAATACATTCACAAAGGGTCAAATTCAAAAAAAATACAAAAGTTGTTATCAAAGCATAACTCGAAACAACAAAAGGATCAAAAAGCAAAATCAGAGCAAAAAATAGTACTAAAAGCACATACAAAGCATGAAAAAGATGCAAATCTACCTCTTTGACATGAATCTCAACTTTCAAAGTAGTATGGATTTGGTCAAAAATATCTACAATAGTTTGATTACCAAGGTCAAGGGTTGGGAAAGCATATTCAAGGCATTACTACTCCTATTCTACCAATTGGTAATGTTTGTCACCAAGGTTTGTGATTTATTTAACATCCTAATGCAAATCATTCACAGACATAATTTATCAAAATAAAATATCTAGATACAACAAAAGTCAACACTAGCATTCCATTGGTTCAAAACCAAGATGATAATGATGAGTGGAATAATACATGTTATAATGATTTTCAAGATATTGACAATGAATATGAATATTCAAATTCATACTAACAACAATTCCCTTATACTTCATAATCATGTATGATTCCTTTGTTTGATATAGGACACCATGATAGGGATTCTCCCATGAGACTCATTGGTTAGTATCATTTCTTCTTAGTATTACTTATAAATATTTTTTTCAATTTTCCTATGCATAATATTTCAGCTTGATTATGCAAGCATCCTTTCAAATTCTTGTACATAGTCTCCTTATGATTGATTTTACATAGCTTATATCAAAAATATGAAAACATTCAAATATTTCAAAATATAAAAACATTCAAATAATTCAAAACACCAAAAACATTTCAATTATATGCATTATCCATGTTTTACATTTCTAATATAATGTTAGACTTACATTTATTGTTCTATGTTAATGTTTGTCGATTTATATACATTACCATGCTTCACTTGATCTTCTGTATGTGTGTGCAATGACATCCAGATCCTTGATTGCTTCACTCTACCCATTGAGGGGGCATCCTACTTCTACATTAAAGACATACATTGATATATCTACCCCCTGGGGGAATCTTCTACATGACTACACCATCTAGGTTATGTCATTTTGAAACCACACAATCTAGTTATCATGTTGATGTATATTACTTACTAGATTATATAGATTACTCTATCGACACTCACTAGTATATATCACTTGTGTATTTTCTTATCATATACTTAGTCTTGTACTACATATATTTCATACTTTCATTTATTGCTTTGATTAGTTAGATGATTTTATTTCTAGTATTTACATGCTTTCCTTTCTTGCTTTACATAGCTAGATGTGATTTCATTTCTCAGTTCCTAATTTGTTTATTTTATGTGCCTTAGGACATTTGCTAATGCCCTTTTCTTCTATTTTTGGGTATGCCTTAGGACATTTTCCAATGTCCTTTTCTTGTACTCTTATATATGCCTATGGCCCTTGCACCAACCTTGATTATTTAAATTGTATATGTATGTGGCATTTGAACAAGCCTTGTATGCTTTCTTTCTAGTTTGAGTGACATGTTTTGATGTCTATTCTTTTGGCCCCTTGTCCACTCTTGTATGTTTCTTATATCTTACCTTATATGCTTGTTTCTTTATTTATTTTCAATTATTTGCAATGCTATGATCCACATCATGCATTATCTTGATTTCTCAGATGCCATGATGGACATCATGTTTCATCCCTCCTTGACAACTAAAAATTGATAACTAAAAACTAACTATACTTCCAATTCTAGTTCATTATATTGCACATGTTATTACATTGTTATATCTATCTAGGCATACCCCTATTGATCTAATAATATCGCATTACAAACCATGCTATATCTTGAGATATCTTGTCAATTATCATTGCTATATCATGTATCTTTGTATCATAAAACACTTACAAGGATCTTTATTTTGAGGGTAATCATTGTAGGGTCTTAATTCCTACATTCAAAAGAGGGGGAAATAAATATGGGTTTTGTCACAGAGACCAAAACTCCTAACAGTCAAAAAAGTATTTTTTAGAACACCCAAAACAACCAAACTTTAAATTAGGCAAAACAAACTAGGCAAATAGTGAAAATTATAGAACAATCATTAAAAATATCCCAATACAATAGAACTAATATTGGACTATAGTGTCAGACAATATGATGTTCATTTTTGGCACTCCTATCCAAATAACAAAAAAATTAGGTTTTCTAGAAATAGGTAAAAATTAGGTTTAACTACAGTTTTTCACATTCATACTAGTTTAGATATAGTAGTTTTAGTACATTTTTTCTCAGAGAAACCAAATATAGGGGCATCATATGTAGCATGATGGATCTCACTTCTAGTTGTAGATAGGGTAGTTGGTATAACTTCCTGATCATAATCTATGTTACAAACACTAGTGATTAGGGGAAATATGCATGGTACATTTTTCTTCTTTTATTTTTGATTTTATTACATTACCCAATCATTCTCAATAGTTACATGCCTTATTCCATCTGTATGTGGTTGGCATCATTTTGGAGTGGCTTTCATACAAGCCTAACATCCACATTTTAGAGTGTCTTTCATATAAGCCTAGTGCCTAGTTTCATAGAGACTTTCATACAAGCCTAATCTCCACCTTTTGAAGTGGCCAAGAGTGGCCTAGTTTTTAGCATACAATTGGATATCCATGCCACATTTTTAGATTATAGAGCATTCATGGGCTTCAGGATCCATCTCATACAACACACCTTTCATATTGGTGTCATTTCATAGCTTCACTTAGTGGGCAATGATGGAGCCAAAAGACTAGTTAGCCTTTGTATTCTTGAGCCACCTACTCAGAGGGATTAAACACACAATTCAAACATCAATTAGCACATACAAGATCATGTAGCTTCACTTAGTGGGCAATGATGGATCCAAAGGGCCAGCTTTTGAATTCTTGATCCACACTCAGAAAATTGAGCACTCATTTCTATTCATGATATTACTCTTGGTAAAACACATACCCAACATTATTCAACATCATCTAGTATCATTTAGAATCACAACAAGTTTTGTATTGGTTTACATACTTGATAAGGTGAATTTTTTCCTTTCTCTTCCTCTCTCTCTCTCTTACCTTGCTTTATACATTCTTATATTAGATATAGTGTATCTAGTAAGAATTGATGTACTCCTAATTTTATTTTGTATATTTACACTTCACAATGTGATCTCTCTATGCACATCCAACATTACATAGCTTTATGAGCTTCACCCTTGAAGGTAAGTTTAGATATATTTTCTATTGTTCCTTTATCCTAGTATTCAGTTTTGCTACATCACTAGAATAAAGAGGGGGAAATGTATTCATATAAAATGTGAAAATTGGTAACTTGAGTGTGGCTTGTGACACCCAACCCATAGGTCCCTCTTGCTTGCTCTCATGACCCTCATAGGCATATTTTCATTGATTCCCAATCATCTATAGCCTTCTAGATAGTGGTTCCACCTCCTCTAGGAATTATTTCTAGTGATGATTCCATCTCATAGGTCCCATTCCTTTAGGATAATAGTGCCCAACTTGGGTTATAGCATTAGACCCTAGGGTGTCCATTTTTAGCACTCTTATCCAAGTGTATTTTTACCACCAATAATCATTTCATTCTAATTCTTATCCTCCTTTTCATCCTAACATGAATATATTTAACCCATGACTAACATATCCCTATAAAATTACATTCAAAATTAATTTAGAAGGGTTTGAAAAATATCATAAAGCAAGCAAGAATACAAGCAAGACTACTTAGGAATACTTCCCTATTCTCTACATACAGCCATCCAATATAGCTATAAGCACATATAAATCCTTACACCAATCCTTAGCCACCTCAATCACACCCAATTTAGCATTTTTCATCTTCATACACACTATTACACAAAGCACATCAATTGGGAGAACTATATATGGTTTGATCCCTCTTCAAAGTATTGGTATGTAGGTAACATGCCCACACAAGGGGTGTAGATACATGTTTATTACATATTACACACACTAACCCCCCCATTCTTTCCCAAATTTTGTTAAATCATAATTAAATCTAGGGTTTGAAGACCAAATCAGCTCTATAGGGAGTTCTATGATCATCCAGTAGTCAAAATTTTATAGGCAAGCTCACATAGACATAGAAAACAAAATTTAGAAATCTCAAGTCTCTTAGAAAATAGTGGTAGAAGAGGAATATAACACTAGATGCTAGGGTATCCTATTTTGGTTCTCTTGTCCAATCATAAATTAAAGGCTAGATCTTGATTTGTGATACTATCCTAGTTCTACATAGTGAATTCTAGACTCTGTCTTAGCCATCTCAATCCATTTTTAGCTAAGTCTTATTTTCTTCACATTTATTACTATTTATAGAAAGGCTAAAAATACAATTGAATTATACAAATTAGTAGCTTAATTATTTCATATTTATTTTATTATTTTATTACTCCAAACCCTTAACTAAATTAGGAATAATACTCTAATATTTACAAAAATGTCAAATCACCATGCTAATGATATTATCTATCCCATGTTCAAGTTGTGTGAATGTTTCCATCTGTACATTATTTTTATTTTCATAACTATAATTTACCAACAAGTTTATAAACACTTTCAAGTGTTTATTTGGTGTTACTAACATCATTTAAATCAAAATTATGTCTTAATATCATAATGATGTTTATTTTAAATATATCTTGGATCTTATTACACAATGTGTAATAGCTATTAGTTGAATTCCCTGATCCTTATTGATAATCTCAAAATGAATTAGGATTATATCTCTTAGGTAATGGTTTAGGTAAGTAAATGATGTTACATTTTTTAAGCCTCTCTAGTATTTAACTAGGTGGATTAGGAAATAGTGTTGACTCTCTTCATTACTTATGTGTCAAAAATGTAATCCTATCTTTTTTTACTACACTAATTATTTTTTATCATTCTTATCTGGAAATTTAGGTGCATCATTAGTCTTTATTTTGAATGTTTATTTTCCTTGATATTTTGTATCATTGGATATTGAAGTGATTTGTGTATACATTAACATATTTTCATTTGTGAGCCTATTCTCAATGTTTAGAAAGTCATGACAAAGGTCATCATATGATTCGTGGTTTATGAAAAATAACCTTGTCTTTGAAAGGGTTGAGAAATCTACTTAAGAAAATGTTTTCCAATTCACCATCAAGAAGTGGATATGGGATATTAGTAAACATGATCCAAAATCTAATTACATAATATACAATGTGTTAATAAGGCCCATGATTTATTTGAGAAATTTGTGAAAATGTCATGTTTTGACTAGTGTTTCATGAAAAGTGCATTAAGAAGAGGTCAAGTAGTTTGTGAGAAGTATGAACATATCACCTAGGAAAATAATAAAACCAATATAATGCATAAACAATGAGCCTTTTATGAAATATTTTGGTCATGATAAGCTCATCATGTGAGACTTTAGAAAATATGAAAATAATTCTTTAATTTAGAAAGATATGTCTTCTTTTCCATTGAATGTTGTGAACTTGGGCCTGTGAAAGTATAAATGTAAAGGATGAATAGGCACCTTTATAACCAAAGGAGTATGAAATATGTCTAAAGATGAAGTTACATGACTAGTTTTAGTGTATTCTTGAAATAGTTTTGATATTTTTTCTTTCATGTAATTGAGCTACTAGGGTATGAATAAATAAATATATATATAACACTTGGTATATATTTTGCATCAATGTTAGCATTGGCATTCCCAAGACTAAGATATTAAATGTATGAATTTTGATGAGGCACATTGGTCTTTGGATTTTCAACATTAGGTGGAGTATTTTTATGATGAATAATATCCTAACCACGTGAGGTGTAAAGTTAGTTTTAGGCATAGGCTTATAATTTTAGAGATATTGTTCATTTATTATTAAGTATTGTAATAATTTCATTAGACATGTCAAAATAAATTAATTGCATCTTTAATTTTTTTTAGGGTTGTGTAATCATCCAAAAGTGGTATTTGAGTGCTACGAGTTCTAATTGAGAATACCTATCCATATCCTATCCCCTAGACCTATCCTAGATCCTATTTTCACACTTATCTAGCCTTTATGTGGGACACAGGTGTCCCTAATTAGCCCCAAAGTAGTCTCAGACCCTCATTTATTGATCCTGGTCCTTCGTTCCTAGTGTTAAACTAGTTAGACACTATCATAATAATGACACTAGAATCACATGGATCTAGTGTCCCCAACATGGTACTAATGTCCTTTACCTTTTATTTTACCAAACATATATTTTTTCAAAACCAAAACCTCTTAAGGTCAGCCCAAACATCTTTGATCATCTGTACAAGCAATAGAACAATATAAATACATGAATTTTATCTGTCTAACCACTAAATGAAAATAAAATGAAAAAATACACATTCAAACACATAAAAATTTTATCATAATTAAGGTTATAAATCCCTCCTCTTCCCTACTTATGCATACTACCATATACAATAGCCCTAAGCTTAGATTTTCTAGATTTCTAGTCTCAAGAACATTCAATGAACTCAAGGTCAATATCATATTAGAATCATGTGTACTTGCACCATCACTTAGGTGCAGAGAAATACATCAAGCTTGATCCCTCCTCAAAATATTTTTATGTAGGCAACTCTCTTCACAATGGGGTGCTGAGGATGTTTGGCCTACCCTATTAACGAATAGACTTTTTAACTCATTCCCTAATTATATGGAGGATTAGAGTTTGAAAAATAAATTAGTGATTATATTAAAAATATAGGATTCCATAACTTAAACATCCATGAACAAACCCTAGATATCTAGACATAAGTGCACCCAGAAGCTCAAGATAGTCCTACACATAAGACACTACTACCAATATCAAGACACTACTGTCACTTTTCCAATAATGGTGATACTATACAATTATAGCATTACTATCCAGGAGGGGTTATAACACTAGGATCCATTTTATGACACTTAGATTAGATTTCATATCAGTTTATAGCACCCAGATCATCTGTATCAGGTGTTTTCTAGCTAAGTCATTACTTGCACTATTAATTACTATTTTTAGAAAAGTTAAAGCTAGTTAATTATAGGATAAAGTAGTGGATATATACATATATATATATATATATATATATATATATTGCATATTATTTAATTGATTTATTTTATTCATATCTTTAACAAACATAGTATTTATATCATCTAAGTCCTAAAAGGTTATAACATTTGGTGAACCCATCCTACTTTGAACATTACACAAACCCTAACCCTAGATAACCATAGGGTTTACATTTATAGCACTCAGATTTAATATCCCTACATTTTATAATTTTATTTGATATAATAATGATAATAATGATATAATAAGTGTATCACTTTTTTTTTCAAAATTTAATACTTTTATTTGCATGTTTATTCCCTTTAACTCAGAATTGACTCAAAAAAGACATAAACACATGTATAGATGATGCCTTGTATCAATTGAAATGCATGTCACATTTCATTATATCTCTAGCAAGTAAATTTTTTTCTTATGTGGAACTCAATTAAGAAATAAATCCTTACATATATAGAGGATCTATTACATAAGCTAACAACCAAGTTTCAAGTTTCAATGTCATATCTTATGAATAAGAAAGAATCTCCTTATCCTCATATTTTTGATGGTGATAGCTACTTTCCCTCTAACCAAGTCCATGTTATCACTCCTCTACAAGATTAATCATCCTATACCATGTCACTAATCCCCCTACTTAGCCTATTCACACCTCTTCTCTACATGGTGTATGCCTACATGTTCAATCAAAAGCAAGTAGGGTTTGCATTTGTGAGATTATAAGGGATAAAATTATCACTATGAGAAAACTAATATTATATTTATAAAATCAAAATAATTTATTAAGTGAATAGGTTACATTATTTCCAAATCAAATTACATGTACATAGTCTTAAGAATATGTTAGCGTAAACCATGTATATGCATCTACACCTAGAAAATTTTTATATGGCACTCTTTCATATACAAATCATAAATCACAACAAAGTAAATATAAAATAGTGATTAAAAAATCACTCAAAGATCAAATAAGAGTTTAATTGAGGTACTAAGTTAAATTATTAAATCTAAGTTGAACAACCTACAACCTCTACAACCAGTGAAGAGATCCAGATATTATTTTTCATATCATAGAATGCATGGACACCACACCAATTCATGTTTATCATTGAAAATGAAAATACCACACTAATTCATGGCCTCCTAAAATGATGTTTAGATATCTTCATACAGGTGATGAAATATCTCACCTTAGAAGGTAAGTTCACAGTTATATTCTCGCACCATATCCTTCTACTCAATCATTTTAAAGGTTAAAAAATTAGACTACCTTTTTACTTGTTAAAATCATTGGAGAGGATTTCCATAATGTACCAGGTGAGAAATAAGAATGAAAATAAATACCATGGTTTAATTTACCTATTAATTCAAAAAGGAGATCTAGTTTTGAGCAAACCCGTTCCCTCTTGTAAAGATCTCCCTATGGAAGATCCCCATGGTAAAGCCTTTGAGCCTCAAAATAATTTAGAGTCTTATCCCATCCAGGATTCTTCACCCCCTCCACTAGAATTTTTCAAACTTCTCTCAACCATCCAAATTCCCCTTCTTCACCCTAAGCCAAAAAATGTAAGATCATCTCTACTCCTACCAAGAGGAAACCACCCCTAAAGTCACTCTTATCCTATCCCTAAAAGAATCTTTGGGGTAGTGAAATAGAGAATTGGGGATTTTTTAGACAAGTTATAATAGGTTGCATTGGCCATGTCAAACCTTATTAAAGATTGGAATAAACTAAAATCAGCTATGGTGAGGCTCAAAAAAGACCTAGACATAGCTTTGAAGATGTAAGACACTCTACCTGAGAAGAAAAAAGAACCAATTGAAATCCATAAAGATTCCCCTATGTAAGATAGGACAAATCTAACCTTGGATGAATACCCATTGAAGTAGACTAGGGGTAGAATTAGAATGACTTTGCTAAAGGAATATATCCTGGAGACTAAGGAAGAGCAGGAGACTAGTCAAGAAAATACAAGCTTTGAGGAGCTTTCTGGGTCTAGTAGTTAATTGGTCAATGGTCTTTATATTTAATTGGTTAAACCTATTGGTATATTTTTGCTTTTGGGTTTCTAGTTAATTTATGATTATCTAAAGGCCTTCTATCTCATATTGTTGTCGATCTTCAACTATCTTTTGCTTATACTACTTTTGGTTGAACTAGCGGTTGTAGGAGCCTTGTAAAACTTGTTTATTAACCTAATCTAATAAAAAAATGTTTAGCATTGAAAATGAAAATATAATAGATAATGGATACAAATGACTCACATAGTGACACATCATCCAAATAACATGAAATGGCACATCTAAAAATTCAAAAAGGGTCAAATTCAAAAATAGAACAAAAATGGTTACCAAATCATAACTCAAAACAATAAAAGGTTCACAAATCACAATAAAAGAAAGAAATATTAAAATAATCACATTTAAAGCAATTAAAAGAGGCAAATCTAGCTCTAAAAAATGAGTCTCAACTTTCACAGCAGTATGAGTTTGGTCAAAAATATCTACAATAGTTTGATTATCATGATCATAATTTGGCCAAGAAGGCCCAAGGCATCACTAATCCTATTCTAATAATTGATAATGTTGGTCAACAAGGTTTGGGATTTATTGAAAATCCTAAGGAAAATCATTCAAAGATATAGTTTATCAAGTCAACAACTCTAGATACATAATAATTTTTACAAAAATAGCAAGAACTTAAATTGCAAAGTCAAAATAATGTTAAGCCAACAAGCATTCTCAAAAATGTCTTACTAACAAAAGACCCTCCACAATACCATATGCCTACAATAAGCATAGTTTCAAAGGGAAAAATCACAATCAATATTCCAAAGCATAATTCAAAAATGTCAACTCCATAATATGATGCAATTCCCTCTAGGATTCTAGGTTATTATGATTTTGATGATGAACAATACTTAGATTCCTACTATAACACCATTTAACTACAGCATTAAAATCACATTACATGAGAGATTACCATTCCTATTTTTGACATAGGCCAAAGTGATAGTCAGTCTCCCATGAGACTCATTAGTTAGTATTTTTCCTCCTTTATTGTACATATTTTCCTTCTCTTGATCCATGTACATAATTTCATTTTCATGTTCTTATACATAGATTATATCCAAAAATTCCAAAAATAATATAATATGTCAAAAAACACAAAAAACATTCAAATAATTACTCATAAAACATATTGTATGCATTATTGTGCTTACATTTATTATATTTTTTAGATAATACAAATGTTATCTATCTTATTATAGTTAATTTTATCATACATACATGCTTCACTTATTTTTCTCAAGTGCTTAAAGACTGATACAGAACTTCAGTCCACTATACTAATCTAGATTTGCTATTATCTACCCACTAGGGGCATATACACTAATAAATGGATATTCACTTGAGACATTTTCTCACTTGGGGGTATCCCATACACAATTTTGATTACTAGGTTATATCGTTCTATACTATGCATCCTAGTTTTAACATTGTTATATCTTGATAGTAATCATGTTACTCTTACTTATATTTTTTATGAGCTACTACTAATTTAGACTCAACATATGTACATCTTATCTCTTACAAAAATATTTATTACATATTCATGCATACTTTCATTTATATCTTATCTATTTTAGACTTTATTGTATCTATATGCTTCTTTTCTTTGAGGGCATTTGAATATTTTATTGTTATTTGGCTCTATGCCACTTCTATTCATAGTATGTACGTTTTGGGCATGTGCCCATGTCCTTGTGTGTGCCTTCCTAATTATTTATGTAGACATTTAAGAATGTCCTTCTACGTGGCCCTAATCCAACTTATTTATTTATTGTGTATGTGTACATTTGAACATGTCCTTGTATGTCTTATTTTCTCATATTTAGTGACATGTGCCCATGTCCCTTGTATTGTGGCCCCTTGGCCTACTTTGTATGCCTCATGTTTTTTGTATGTATGTTTTATTATATGCACCATGGCCATGACACTTGTATTTTCTTGTTACAAACACTATTTTTGATGTTATGAGGGACCTCATGCATCTACCATTCCTACTTGGGTTTTGTTATAGACATCATGCCCCATAACCCTAAGTAGCAACCTAATTTTACTTAGATTTATTACTACATACATTGATTACATCTATATTAACACCATTTTGAAATGATAGACATGACATACATCTTAGATTACATAATTATGCTCACATAATCTTACATTATGATGGTATCTATGCACATTATATTGGATTATCACACAATTATCATATATGCTTCAACTAACACACATTTTGCAAAGCTTTTTATTTTGAGGCTAGTTATTACATAGGTTCAGTAACTCCCCTAAAAATAAATTAAATTCATATGGTTTTTTTAAGGAGATAAGGATCCTATATGTCACTCATAGTACATTTTTTATCACACAGGTTCAATAACAAAAAATAATACAAAAGTAAACATTGTGGGAAAATAGTGACCCAAAAAATAACACAGTTGCATATAATTCAAACCAGAAGGACACTAGTGCCCAAATGGGGACACTAGCACCAAATGGTGATACTATCTAAGATAAAACACTACTATCTAATAGCCTAAATTTTAGAATAGTCCATATTATCTAGAATAGTACTATAGGTACAGTATAGGTTTGCATAGATTCAGCTATAGATTTTTAGTTTTATTTAGATTCATACTAGTTCAGCTTAGATTCATACTAGTTACTCATAATAGGGGCTTATTGAATGACATGACCATTCCCATATGTAGTTTAGATACACAAAGATAGTTTATTTATAACTCAATCTAGAATCCCTATGCTCAGATATTAGATTTGGGGGCATGTGCATGATACATTGTTTCTATATGATCACTTACACATAGGGTGATCATATGGAATGAAAAATTCCATGTCATTTTTTATTTTGTATACACCCAACATCATATTCCATGTTGCACACCAATTTCATGCCTTACTCAATGGTTGGCATTCTAAGTGGACAGGAGCTACCTAATGTACCTGAGTGGCTGTAGAGTTGACATACACAATTAAATATACCTAATTAGACATTTACATTACTTCACACAATTTAGTTTTAGATGCATCTAATACACATGGGTGGGAAATGATTGATTAATAGCCTAATTTATTTCTTGAGTTACCCACATGAGAGGGTTATAGACACTATCAATCGAATCCAAGCTATTCAGTGGTCATGCTCCACAAAGTAGGGATGGGTAATGATGGAGTCAAAACTTGTAATGAACCTCACTAGTAGGATCATCAAAACACTAATCTTGCACTATGGACTTTTTTCAAATAGTTGGCAAGCAATCAAACTATACTGTTGTAAGTGTAAATTGAATATGAAATTGTTGAGCAATAAATCCACTCAACTTAATGATTCAAAAATTAGTGCCAATATATTCATTCAAAGGAGATATAGATCCTTTTCAATAGATTGCAACTTTCATATTTCAACAAGACAATGCAACTAGATGCAAATAATATCCTTTCTTATCATGGACGGAATACAAAGGTTTGGCACATTATTGAATCTCTATTATAGATATGTTAATGTAAATAGAATCTTTCCCTAGAATCACTAATACAGTTGGGTACAAAATTAGTGATTAAAAATGTAAGCCCTCATAACCAAAATAAGACGTGATCATCAATTAGCATTGTTTATGCAAATCACTGGTATAGCAGTGACTGTAACAGCAAATCCTTATAGCTAGAATGTATCTTACAAACATGTACCAAGCAATGAAAATTAAGAAGAGGAACCTAGACTATGTCGTTAATTACAATGGATGTATTGTTGTTGTTGATGAAATCAGGACCTCACCTTCTCTTATCAATCTTAATGTAATTTTAAGGCTGATTGGTGATGCCTTTTTCAATGACTGAATGCTCAACTTTAGCCACTGATCAGCCACAGATTTACTTTCAAGCTCAAGATCAGATAGAATATCCTCCACTATTTCTTTTGAGAAGCACTTGTCAATGATATCCAACCTATGCAATGCACTACCATCTTTCACAGGTACTTTAACCAAAAAATCCATCAATCACTAAACTAAAAATATTTGGATATGCAGTCTCCACTTTGGCTAAAGTTTCTTCCAAAAAATGCAACCATGTGGAATGCACAAAGTGAGTTGAAAGACCACAAGTGACTAATTCTGCTCCATCTAATCTTGCACATGTGAAACCCGATCTGTATGATGTTTGTACACTACCCAGAATCATGTCTGTACACTGTTGCAAGTATAGGCCGTACTATACTTACTAGTGTGATTTTGATATTAATTTTTGTCTTCACTAACAAGTGCCAAAAATTCCATGAACATGAATGCCTAGGCTAGGGTAAATGCCTCCCACAATATAAAAATTAATCTCCCAGCCAAATAGGAGTTATGAAAAAAAATATAGGTTCAAGATGTGAATTGTAGTATGCTAGAAATGCCGCCAGAACTATAAAAATGATCTTCAAACAATGTCAACACAATCCTCCTGGTAAATGGACGAAGAACAAGTTTATTTGCAACCAAAATTCTCAAATCCTTAATAGAGTCTGAGGACTCCAAATATATCAAAACTCAATCCAAGACTGAATACTCAAGTGAAGCTCAACATGAAATGGTTGAATACCACTTCCAATGTGCAACCCTTCAGAAGCTATTTCACCTCCTCAATTATGCAATCTCTTGAGAGGTATCATTCTCAAGAATTATGCTGAATATTTGCAAACTATCAAGCCCCAAAAATGCTCAAGAAGACTTCAATGAGAAAATAGACTCCGATGCCAAATGAGAGACCCATGGGGTCTATTTATTCACTTTTTTTTGGAAACTTCCTCTAGAAGCCCCTTACTTTTTCTAGAAGTATCCATAATATTCTTATAAAACCTCATTGCACTTTTTAGATAAAAAGTAACTTTATAAAATAAAAGTGTATCTTAATTTAAAAATATAACATTTTGGCCTCAAATAATAAAATATAATGTCTCCAAGAGCATAATGAGCCATCCAATCACCAAATAAATTCAAAAATGACTCTCTCATCACCACCATCTGCCTATGAGAGTCTAGAATAGGCAAATCCACCTAAAGTGTCATGTCGTACTAGAGAGGGGACATGACAGTTCACCCCTCTAAAAATTGCTTGGCCTTAAGCAATCTCAATGCCAGATGCTGCAGAATGGCCAAATTGCATTTGGATTCCTTGGCATACAAGGACTTCTTTTGCAATATGCCTAATACTATCTCCAAATGCTCAAGATGTTGTTGCCATGACCTGTTGTATACCAAAATATCATCAAAGAATACCAGTACAAATTTCCTCAACTAATGGTGAAAAACCCTATTCATTATAGACTGGAAAGTGGCTGGTGCATTAGTCAAACCAAAAGGCATGAATATAAACTCAAAATTCCCACAGTGACATCTGAAAGCAATTTTCTCAATGTCCTATCCTCTCACTCTGATCTGATGATATCCTGATCTCAAGTCAATCTTTGAAAAATAACAAGCCCCATGCAATTCATCTCTCAACTCATCGATGCGTGGGATAGGATATCTATTCTTAATAGTTCTTTTGTTTAACACCCTATAATAAATACACATCTAAAGAGTACCATCCTTATTTTTAACCAAAACAACAGAAGATGCAAAAGGTGACTTACTTGGTCAGATGTGCCCCATGGCTAGCAACTCCTTAATGGTCCTCTCAATCTCATCCTTTAGTCACTTTGGGTGTTGGTATGGTGTGATCATGATAGGCTTTGTACCTTCCTCTAGCTCAATAATATGCTCAATACCTCTATCTGGCAGTTTTCCTGGTGGAATCTCACTGAATAACTTCTCATATTTAATTCTCAACTTTTGAATATCATGATGATATTCAGCCTTGTGTTGCTCCACCTGTGTAGGCATCAAGGTACAAATAGCTGCCCACTCTATATCATTATGCCTGGCTATCCTCTCCATTCTTCTAAGTGAAATAGTCCTAACATCACTATTATGAATAGCCTTTAGCACATGTGTTCTTCCATCTACCTCAAACCATATCTCCATATCCTTAAGTCTCAGGGTAACCTCCAAAAAATGTAGCCACTACATCCCAAGCACTATGTCCATGTCACCCATGTTGACCACATGATAATCTATTTTGAACTCATAGTGTAGATCACGTACCATCCTATCACATCAAAGAGTATATCCATCAACCACCTTAACTTTCAGTCCCTCAAACTCCTCAATGGTGAGCCCACGCCTCTCCACAAAGCGTGCATCAATAAATTTGTGCATGGTACTAGTATCCAAGAGTGTAATAACCTTTCTTCCTACCAAGACACCTCTAAGTTTGAAAGAACCCTCTCTCTGAATACTAGATAGACATGCCTCTAGTAAATGTAACTCTGGTTCCTCCTTTTGTTTAGCATTATCTACCTCATGTTCCTGCTCTGTATCACCAGGATCATGGTACTCTGAGCTGTCAAAATATGAGCCCTCGTAATAAGCCCACATCACCCTATTGGCCTTTCCCTTAGGCCTCATAGGATAGTCATGTCCAAACTCATAGGGACCCTTGCAAT
This sequence comes from Torreya grandis, assembly GCA_037957365.1. NCBI lineage: Eukaryota > Viridiplantae > Streptophyta > Pinopsida > Cupressales > Taxaceae > Torreya > Torreya grandis. The sequence goes on along the minus strand of JARHVA010003154.1, from coordinate 1,926,852 downwards.
AGAAGCATAACTTCTTCTTACGCAGGTCATTAAGCATCTCCTTATCCAAGGGTGCAGCTGACTTGCCTTTCATGTCATCAACCTTCTCATTACCTTTGTTGAATCCCCCTTTATTATCTCTGTATGATGAAGAGCCCTTTGAACTGAACCTATTTGCTGGCATTGCAAGTTCCATACTACAGCCTTTATTCATGGCTTCTTAAACTGTGAGAGGATCAAAGGCCTTAACCCACCCCTTGAGTGGTTCAGTTAACCCTTCTATAAATAAAATACTAGCCTCCGCTCTAAAATATTAGGTACCATTACTACTAGCTTCTGGAAGTCATTAATATAAGCATCGAACCATGATATTTTAGTTGTGCCAATTCACGAAAACTCACCTCAAGATCTTTGACATCAAACCTTTCAATCAGCCTGTGGGTAAACTCCTCATATGTAGTGATAAGGTTGTGTCCAAGAGTGACTAACCCATGATACCACCACTCATGAGCAGCTCCTTCAAGATGTAGTGTGGCAAATATTATGGCATCTTCTTCAGGCATTGGTCTCAAAGAAAGATAATTATCAAGCTTTTGAACCCAAGACCTAGTTGTGCATTTGTTACTTCCATCATAGTAAGGCATGGAAATCTTACCAAGTGTTTGTTGATAGTCATTCCTTGGAGCGTAGTGATCATTTCTTCCACCTCTCTTACTTCTTTGATTCATGAATTGATCAAATGTCCATATTTCTCTCATATCAGGAGGGAGAGTGGTATACTCCAATTAGGCCTATCTAGCTTCATCTCCAAATGGAGTAGCTGGAGTAGCTTGTGATTGTCCTTCTCTTGGTGTAAAAGTGGGAAAAAGAGGCCTAGAGGCTGATCCTCTAGTGTTTCCAGTGCGTTGTATTGTCCTTTCCTCATTAACTCCACTATGTTCAGCTGCGTGTTGATGATTTTGATTTGGAATGGCTTGCTGATCTATTTTTGATAATAAGTGTGACATCATATCAAGCATAGTGTCAAATTTCCTTTCATCTCTTGCATCTCTATCTTCCTCTACCATATTTTGAATTGATTCACTGGTGTCTCTTTCTCTTAATGCTTCTGACAATATGTCCCCTTTAACCTGAGGATTCTAATTTTGTTGTCTCCATTATTCTCTGCTATAATATCTGATTTCTCTCTCACTCATCTGCTATTTAATTGATCAAAGGATGGTAGGATGATGGCTCTAATACCACAGTAATGACCCTCATTAGTAGGATCATCAAAACACTGATCTTGCATTATGGACTTTTGTCAAACAGTTGGCAAGCAATCAAAGTATACTGCTGTAAGTGTAAACTGAATATGAAATTACTGAGCAACAAATCCACTCAACTCAATGATTCAAAAATTATTGCCAATATATTCATTCAATGGAGATATAGATCCTTTTCAATAGATTGCAACTTTCATATTTCAACAAGACAATGCAACTAGATGCAAATAATATCCTTTCTTATCATGGACGGAATACAAAGGTTTGGCACATAATTGAATCTCTATTATAGATATGCTAATGTAAATATAACCTTTCCCTATAATCACTAATACAGTTGGGTACAAAATCAGTGATTAAAAATGTAAGCCCTCATAACCAAAATAAGACATGTGATCATCAATTAGCATTGTTTATGCAAATCACTGGTATAGCAGTGACTGTAACAGAAAATATTTATAACTAGAATGTATCTTATAAACATGTACCAAGCAATGATAATTAAGAAGAGGAACCTAGACTATGATGTTAATTACAATGGATGTATTGTTATTGCTGATGAAATTAGGACCTCACCTTCTCTTATCGATCTTAATGTAATTTTAAGGTTGATTGGTGATGCCTTTTTCAATGACTGAATGCTTGACTTTAGCCACTGATCAGCCACAAATTTACTTTCAAGCTCAAGAGCAGACAAAATATCCTCCACTATTTCTTTTGAGAAGCACTTGTCAATGATATCCAACCTATGAAACACACTACCATCTTTCACAGGTACTTTAACCGAAAATCCATCAATCACCGAACTAACAATATTTGGATCTGCAGTCTCCACTTTGGCTAAAGTTTCTTCCAATAAATGCAACTGTGTGGAATGCACAAAGTGAGTTGAAATACCACAAGTGACTAATTTTGCTCCATCTAATCTTGCACTTGTGAAACCCAATCTGTATGATGTCCGTACACTGCCCAAAATGTTGTTCATACACTACTGCAAGTACAAGTCATACTGTACTGACTGGTGTGATATTGATATTAATTTTTGTCTTCACTAACAAGTGCCAAAAATTCCATGAACATGAATGCCTAGGCTAGGTTAAATGCCTCCCACAATATAAAAATTAATCTCCCAGCAAAATAAGAGTTATGAACAAAAATATAGGTTCAAGATGTGAATTGCAGTATGCTGGGAATGCTGCCAGAACTACAAAAATGATCTTCAAACAATGTCAATGTAATCCTCTTGGTAAATGGATGAAGAACAAGTTTATTTGCAACCAAAATTCTCAAATCCTTAATAGAGTATGAGGACTCCAAATATATCGAAACTCAATCCAAGACTGAATACTCAAGTGAAGCTCAACATGAAATGGTTGAATACCACTTCCAATGTGCAACCCTTCAGAAGCTATTTCACCTCCTCAGTTATGCAATCTCTTGAGAGGTATCATTCTCAAGGATTATGCTAAATATTTGTAGACTATCAAGCCCTACAAATGCTCAAGAAGACTTCAATGAGAAAATAGACTCCGATGCCAAATGAGAGACCCATGGGGTCTATTTATTCACTTTTTTTTGGAAACTTCCTCTAGAAGCCCCTTACTTTTTCTAGAAGTATCCATAATATTCTTATAAAACCTCATTGCACTTTTTAGATAAAAAGTAACTTTATAAAATAAAAGTGCACCTTAATTTAAAAATATAACATTTTGGCCTCAAATAATAAAATATAATGTCTCCAAGAGCATAATGAGCCATCCAATCACCAAATAAATGTAAAAATGACTCTCTCATCACCACCATCTTCCTACAAGAGTCTGGAATAGGCAAATCCATGTAAAGTGTCATGTCGTACTAGAGAGGGGATATGACAAAACTAGATTGAGTTATTGAGCTACCCACACATGAGGATTGCATAAGCTATCAACTTAGTCTATTATATTCAATGATTAATCACTATATACATGCACACACATATTGTCACCAATTTTATGCCTTGGTTCTTGTACCGAGTGAGGTGTATTCATTCCTTTCCTCCTTCCTATCTCTTTACTTAGTTTTACTCAATTTTACTTCTTTATTTAGTTTATTCTTTTTATTTTGATATATCTTAATTAAGGACTAATTTATGCATGTTTCATTTATAGGACATGCAATGGATTATGCTTCACATACTCAGACCTAGCTTCACATACTCATATCTAGCTTCACATGCTTCACCTCCTATATAATTCTAGGTATATTTTCTCCTTTATCTTAGTCATTTATCTTTGCTACATTTTTAGAATAAAAAGGGGGCAATTTCAATCACCCAAAAGTGTTATTTGAGTGATAATATTTATAATTGAGACTACCTATCCCTGGCTTAGCCCTAGACCTATCCTATAGCCTATTGTCATGCTTATCTAGCATGTACAGGCCACAGGCATCCCTAGTCATCCCCAAAGCAATCCCAAACCCTCATTTCCCAATCTTGGACCTTTGTGCCTAGTGTTCTTCTAGTTGGACACTAGTGCCATAATAAGGACACTAGTGCCTTTAGCGTTTAGGGTTTTAGGTTTTGGGTATTAGAAATATGAGAATGTAGATTGATTGTGTTTACTATATGTAGCTTATTACTGAAATATAGAAACTATGTGATGTTTTTAGTTATTCCCATTCCCTATGTTATACCCATTCCTATGTTAATCCTATTGGGATAGACCTATATGGTTATGAGTGTCTAACTATGTACAAGTTTGTCCTCTTATAATTAGGTTTGTCTTGCTTGGGTTTTGTAGTGTGTTTTTCTATCACCTGTATATTTTCACTTTCATTTATTTTTTGTACCTTAACTTTCTATATATTTCAATAATAATGTTCATAATATATGAATTTCCTCCTTGACCTACATTTCACTCCAAAAATAATAGCTACAGGGTCAAGCAACTACCAAGGTAGTTTTGAAAACTATGTATCATTCACATACATAATTATACCTTCACATGGTTTTGTGAGTGTGTGTATTGAATTCCTTGAGTGAGGTTTTTTTAAACTCCTCTTCCCTATAATTGGTGCAATATTCTAAAATGCCCAAAAAATGAAAGTGAAAAACTGGTGGGTATACAGGTTTATCCCAAAAAAACTCATATAGTGTACTATTTTGATTTGGGAATGTTTTTGGATTTGTTTCAAAGGTACAGTTGGGTAATAAGTGATAAATATTCCAAATTCATTAACATATAACTATTTTATAAGTGTTGATATGTTTTTAGGCTCAATAGACCAAGTGTAGACCTATTGTGTGGCTAGGGTGGCACGAGGAATAGGCTAAAATATATAAGTTTTCAAAATAAAGTGAATTAGGGATAAGACAATGGGAATAAGGGTCTTGTTTAAAATTTAGGTGTCTACACATGCCTAAAAATGTTAATACAATGACTAACACTTTCTTATTTTTTTATATTTGGCATAGTTTTTCTTTTATCTTAATTTAAAGATGTATGGCTAAATATTTATAACATATCTTGACCCAAGGTCAAGAGACATATTCCAATAAGTATTTATTTAGAATATGAATGTGTTATATATGAATAATATGTTCCACTCTATGGATATGTTCCACGAGATGAATAAATTTAAAAATGTAAAGATGTTCCTAAAGATTAATATGAATAATTAGAACTAGAAGTGTCCTTACAATAGATAATGATGATCACAAAAGGGTGAAGTGGCATAAAGGAAACATAGATATACTAAAATATTAATTGAAAATATTGCAAATGTATCACATGATACATTTGATGATTTTGAAAATGATCAAAATGAAGAATCATAAACTTTTTATTGGAATTTTATTTTATAAAAAGACTTTTAAGACATAATATTTTTTAGTTTCAATGGTAATTTTAATTTTGGTCTATATTATAACTTAATTTAAATGAGAGACAAAATTATAAATTATTGTAAATTTGAATTTTTTATGAATGTGCAATAGATATAATAAAATTTAAAATAAATTTTTGTTTATATTTATTATTAGATATATATTATAATGGGTCATTCGGTTGTATATCCAATTTATAAAAATGTTTAATGCCATAATATTTTAATATATAAAATTTAAGCATATAACCAAATAAATTATTTTGGGTTTGATTTTATATAATTAAGTGCCCCATTAAACCAATCACTCGATTGCTTGGATTGAAAACTCAATTGGGTTTAATCAAGCCCTTGTAAAACTAATTATAACAACATAATTTGATTTGGGACTTATTTTTCTAATTTAGTTCCCCATTCGACCAATCACTTGATTGGTTGGATGGGAGACTAAATTAGGTTACATATCAAGAAAATAAGTATAATAACAACAACCAAATTTCATTTGACCCTCGATTTGCATTAAATTTTATTATCCCTCCAACCAATCACTCGATTGGTTCGATGGGGCACTAAAAATTGATATTTAAGCCCTCATAAAATATATTACAACCACCTAATGTGATTTTGGGCTCCATTTTCTATAACTAAGTGCCACATTCATCAAATCACTCAATTAGTTGGATGAGACACTCAATTAATGGTAATCAAACCCTCATAAACCTAATTATAACTATCTAATATGATTTTTGGTTCACTTTTATCTAATTGAGTGTAAAATTAAACCAATCACTAAATTAATTGGATGAGGAACTTAATTAGGGGTAATTTATCCCCCTTTAATCTAATTAAAATAACCTAATTTTTAGGGCGTGTTGATTTTCCACAATTAAGTTTCACATTCAACCAATCACTTCATTGGTTGGATGGGGGACTAAATAAGGGCATATGGAGCATCTATAAACCTAGTTACCACAATCTAATATGATTTGGGGATTGATTTTTCATAATTTATTGATTCATTCATTAAACCAATCAATTTATTAGTTGAAATGGGGCACTATATTAGCTCATATCTAGCCCTCATAATCATAATTACAATAACCTAATATGACATAGGGATTAATTTTTCATAATTAAGTGCTTCATTAAACTAACAACTTAATTCATTGGATAGGGAACTCAATTAGGAGTAATCTATCCCTTATCAACCTAATTACAATAACATAATGTAATTTGGGGATCTAATTTTTATAAATGAGTGTTATGTTCAACCAATCACTTGATTGGATAGATGGGGGATTAAATTAGGTCATGTCAAGACCTCATAAACCTAATTAAAATAACCTAATATCATTTGGGATTTTATTTTCCCTTATTAATATCCCCTTTCAACCAATCACTCAATTGGTTAGATGGGACACTTTAATAAGAGATAATCAAACCCTTGTAAACCTAATTATAACTATTTAGTATTATTTTAGGCTTAATTCCCCTAATTGAGTGCCCCACTCAACCAATACCTTGATTGGTTATATGGGGAACTAAATTAGGGTATATTAAACCCTCATAAACCTAATTATAATAATATAATGCCATTAGGTACTTTATTTATCATAAGTGAGTGTCTCAATCAACCAATTACTTGATTGGTTAGATGGAAAACTAAATTAGGGCATATTTAACCCTATTAAAATAACTAAAACAATCTAATGTTATTTGTGGCTCTATTTTCCCTAATGAAGCACTTAATTCAACAAATCAGATGATTGGTTATATGGGGCATGAAATTATGGGTAATCAATCCCCCATAAACCTAATTACAATTACCTAATGTCATTTTGGGCTTAACATTCCTTAAATAAGTGCCTCATTCAACAAATAACTTAATTAGTATTATGGGAGACTAAATTAGGTATATAAATCCCTCATAAACCTAATTACAACAAAATAATGTCATTTGGGGCTTAATCTCTCCTAATTGAGTGCCCCATTAAATCAATGACATGAATGATTGGATAAGGGACTAAATTAGGGCATATCAAACCCCTATAAACATAATTAAAATAACCTTATGTGATTTAGGGTTTTATTTTTCCTAATTGAATGATACATTGAACCAATCACTATATTGGTTAAATGGATCATGTTGGTTATTTCCTCCATCATAGGAAAACAAAACTCAAATTATCTCAATCAATCATAATCAACTTAAATTAAACATAGAGAATCATTGCATATATATACTCTTTGTGAGCCATAGTCCATCACACCTAATATATCATGGTGGAGAAAATTATTAAATGTCTAAACCCACCTATAACTACCCTTATATATTAGTGTACCAATTATTTAATATTAGCTGCATGTACAACTTCTTAAACTATAACACATCACTAAGTGCCACAATAATTAAATCATTGTGACACATCATAATACAATACATATATGTACTAAATATTCATAAAAGGTAGCATTAAAAGTGTTATATGGGGAGATGTTGGTACAATTTTTAGTAAAATTTGGTAAAACCACAAAAATAAAAAATAAAACCTTAAAAATAGAGAATGGATGGTTTATTTCTTTTTTCAATTTCAATGTGTTAGGAATTTGAATGAGAGGAATGCAAAGGGATTTTTTGGACTATGGAATATTAGCAAGATGAACGTGAAGAGACTTTGTGTGGTAGCATTTTATTTTTTGATTTTATAGGATTTGCATGTGTTTAATTTGGGGATTTTGTGTGATTTGTGTGTGTTTCATTTTCAGGGGGGTTATGAGTGGTATTTTCATTTTATGTTTAGGAAAGAAAAAATTATGGAAAAAAATAGTGAAAATAGGATGGGATTTGAGTATTTTATAATGTACTCCTTGGTAGGGAAGGAGACCCAACAATTCTAAGACATTTTTGAAGAAGGATATTAGTAGCACTAAATTAGAGGAATATATTGATGAAACTTCCCACACTCGAATAATGGTGGAGATGAATCTAGAGAGGAGGGAAAACTATAAGAATGGATGAAACCATTAAAGGACACCATCCACACTATAGTGATTAGATGAACATGAAGATGATGACTAGGTAAACCTAAAAACCCTAAATTTAATTAATTTGTATTTTTTATTTCAAAATAGAGTTAATTTATATTTTAATGCATAGATAAATTTATGAAAAATTAAAAAATTTAGAAAAAAAAATTATAGAATTTTTTCTTAAATGGGAAGATTGTAAGAATTTAGGTAAATTTTGAAAAATGAAAATAATTTTAGAAAATTAGACAAATGTATAGAAATTTTAGGAAAAATAAAAAAAATGTTTTAAATTAGTGCAATTTAAAAAATGATAACTTGCGGAAAACACCTTTAGGATGTAAGAAAACATTAAATATGAGAAAATTAAATAAAATTAGAGAATTTTAAAAGAATATTGACAAATTAAAATATTTTCAATAAATTAAGTTAAAGTAAAATTTTTTACAATTTTATGAGAAAAATTGATAGCCTAGTTTAAATTGGAGAAGGCCATTCAATATTATCAATCCAAATCTTCTCTTTAATTTTGGATTTGTTGAAGTTCTTGTTTAATAATTTTCAACATATTAACAAAAATCACATAATGTTTTTGAGTTGATCATAATTCAAAAGATGAAATGAATATGTATAATATTTTCTAAAAAAAATTATATTTTTGAAATTGAAACTTGAGAAATAAATATATATTTATTAATGCATTATAAATGTGAGAAGTGTTGTTTTCAAAAACAGTAATTGTTCCTATTTTTTTCTTAGCTAATAATTCACTCTGAACCTTCAAACACTAATATTAATCGAAAGAGTGATGAAGGGTCTTCTTGCTTTATACCTCTCATGACTGAAAATTTGGCAAAGGGCTTCCATTTATGAGAATATTAATAGATTATTATTATGTTTTCATTATTTTATCATGTACATAGTGATGTAAATTTGGCCTATTATGGCCAAATGCCACCCCTTATAATTTAAAACTTTCTAAGACACTATTAGTAGCCTTTACATGGTGGTCAATTATGTGTATTTTACCTAAAAGAGAGGTTTTTGGCCTTTAAGTGTGAAATAAATTGTTAAAAGGACACAAAACCATTCATAAATGGCTTCAATTACCTTCACATTCATGAAATTACCTTAGGTCAAAGTTTCATACTTTGGAAATAGGTTTCACACAAGTTAAAGTGTCTTAAAGTACTCAAAAGACTCCCACGTGCCTATTTTGACCCAATTTTGATATCAAAAGGTTTGTTACTTGTGATAACATGTTAAATTACTTGTTTTATTCCTCATATTCCCAAAATTGGTGGTTTAATACTTCAAGTTTGGATAATATGCAAAGAAAGAGCAATTTTCATGTATTTTTCATGCAAGAGTATGGATTGTATGGACTTTTCCATGCAGCTGAGGCCTGAAGCTTGAATATAAGGATATGGAAGGTGTTATAGAAGAAATTTAAGGAAAAATTATCTAATATAAGCCCAAAATATTTTCCCTCTAGTCATATAGTTTCTTTGCACATAGTGTGAGCCCTTCAGGTTTGTAGGTGGTACGGTCATGAGAGAGAAAATCAAGGTCTAAAATTTTTGACAAAGAAATTAATCTCATAAGGATTATATATATGGAAAGTGGTTATAATTTTTTTCCTCTCTCCTTCATGAACCATCCCTTTGAATTTAAATAACTCACTATCTCTCCTTCATCCAAGCAGACAGTTGGTTTTCTGAGTTTTCTCTTCATCAAGGCATCATGGTAGCAAATTTCAAGATTATGGAGCTTCTCAGGAACATGCTTCACCATTTCATGGAATTATTCAATTATTTTCCACATGTGTAGAGGTTATACATATATCAAGAAGGCATAATAGTGAAAATATGTAGCCTACAAGAATAGAAAGAGAGTTTGTACAACCATGAGAGAGAAAGAATTTCAAGAATTGTTGGATTCTTGGTTGCAGGGGTCTCCTTCATGTTCTTATGTTTCCCAAGAAATGTTTCTCAATTTTTTTTTCAAATATTCATATAAAATAATCCATTAATGTCTCTCACCACCTTCATACTCCTATTTTAGCATTTTTTAAAGTTTCTTAGCATTTGTTAAGGATCTTAGCAAATTATTAGGTTTCATTTTTAGCATCTTATGCTCATTCAAAGGCATCAAAATTGATATGTATTATAGAGTATATGCCTATGTCTACATAATACCCTAAAAATGGTCTTGGTATTCCCATTTCATGATCTTATTCACCTCCATCTTGTTCACTTTCATCTCACTATCATCTCACATTTTTCCATCATTTCATAACTCTATTTTCACCTTCACTCAATGTTCCAATCATCTTTCAACCATCACATTACTTTCCATTCACCTCTTTTCCATGGATTAATTGCCATAAGGATTCAAGAACCATAAAGAAGTATTGAGACTCATTCAAGGATTGTAAATACTTTGGAAACACTACTTGATAGCTAAGAATAATCACCTAAAATCAAAAAAAGGTACAATCAAGATGTGTTTCAAGAGAGTACTATCCTAAGAAGACTAAAAGACATGGACATCACTATGAATAAGGTTGAATTATATTCTTAAGATGTAAAGGATTAATTACAAGTTCATTAACATTATTTTTTGAGATTTTCAAGGTTAAATTTAGACTATGTTCATACAGAATGACCTCACATAGTCACATGCAGACACACCATATATTCATTTTTGAAGGATAGGTCATGGCATAAATGTATGAATGAAAGTTCAATGGAGTGAAGGGTTATTTACCTATTTTATGAATTATTTCATGTTATAAACCCAAGGAGGAAGCCATAATATTGCAATCAAGTGTATTTTAAGACACCTAATGGCTTGTACTCAAGTCAAAACCTATAGTGAATGAGTATTTTTACAATCTTAAGGCCTATCTAAGTTCTTGGAGGATATTTGGACTAGTCAAATGAATGATTAGTATGGGGATTGATAACCTTAATGAGGTAGATTAATTAAATAAAAGTTCAAGGTCTTTAATATCTAAGGAATCACAAGAATGTTCACCTACAGTCAAGACTTTCAAAGACAGTCATAAGCCTAAGGAGTGGGTAATGCTATGAAGAGACTTTTAAGGAAGTTCACCTTCAAGTGAGGTTATTGAAACTATTAAGAGATCATTGTACAAGTGAAGGAATAATGAACATATTTTTACTTTTATCATGTCTCCAAACATCCTAAAACCATATCATAATTTATACAAGACATAGTAATATCCACTTAAAGTCATGGGATTGCAATTATGCTTAATGAGATAGGCAAGTTCAATTGGTCATATGCTTAACACATGCTTCATGTATTATCACTAAAATGATAGTGGATGTATCTTGGTTTATATTATCACCAAGTTAAAGGTTTATGTGTGATATCAAGGTGGCTTATATTATCAAAAAAGTGACCTATAGGCCCCAGCCTGTAGGTCCTCCTTTTGACCAAAACATTATCAAGACAATGAGGTCTATAAGAACACATGGTGAAGAATGAGAGTTTTTAGAATTTTTATATATCTTAATGATTATTTTAAAAGTTTAAAATTATTTATATACTTTTACTTAGTGAATAAGTCTCAAAAAACCTAAGATCAGTCAAAGTCACTCCAAGGCACACATAGGTTGACAAGTACAAGATAGATATATAGGCTTAAAAGGAAATCTAAACATGAGGTGATGAGTATTGGTTTATTTTTTAAAGTATAAAATTTAACCATTGAACCATTTTTAAACAAATAATATTTTTTAAATAAGGGTAAATATGAGATTCATATGCAGTCATACCTATATATAATCTATGCAAAGTCTACACCTATGTGTCAGTTTTGAGGAAGTTTAAAGGTTTGGAGCCCCTAAAAGTGGAATTGGCCTCTAAAAATTGGTAAAAATTGTCCTTATAACTTGATAAATCCTCCCATTCCATCTTTAAGATCATACCAAAGGTGTAACTACTCACTATTTTAACACAATCAACCACCTGTCTATTGATAGTCAAAGGAGTTAAGAGACCTTCTTGGAGGGTTTCAAGGTTTGATAGAGAGTTAGACATCATGTGAGGAAATTTGAATCATAATAAGGTTATTTTAATTCATCACATACATGATTATAATTCTCACATTTATTAATTCCATACAAATTATGCCCTTGAGGGTTGGCTAAGCAAGAAAGACCAAAACATGCTTATGTGCTCTTAAAACTCTTTGCTTGTTTTGAGACTTTTTGAATATATAGGAACTTTTAATATAGGTTTAAAATTTATTTTAAATGTTTTAATATTTTTATAAACTTATTATGGATGAGGTAATATGCAAACTTACTCCATCATGGTTTGAGAAACTATGACTTCTTGAAACCCTAGGGTAGTTAAAGGAAGGCATATAGAGCATTTCATGACTCTAATATTATGAAAAAAGAATGTCAATAAATATAATTACATTTTTTAATAATTTTAAAACTCATTTAACTCTATTTATTAGAGAGGGAAAAACTCTATAGACCTCTGACATATATACACAAGGGCAAACAACCATTCCTACACATGCAATCTCAAAGGCATCAAGATAAAGTGGAGTAAGGGTAGAAAAAATAATTAAAATGAGATGGAAATGAATATTAAATAATTTTTTTTATCCCAAATATCATCCTAATAGTTTCTCAAGACCTTCAATACTCAGATTAGGCTAATTAGGCCTAAAAACTAGTTTTAGGCCTAGAAGGCCTATATCACCTTATTACACTTGCAGACCCTATCAAGCCAAGATGACATCATGAAAAGGTATGATTAGTTATTATAGGTCATAAATTATGTGTTTAAATTATGTGATAATAATCAAAAAGTCAGTTTCACTCTTGAGGATAAATTCAAACTATGCAGTCTAAAACACTCATTTGAGCTACCTATTTGAGTGCTCATATCTTACACCAGAGGATTTTGACAAAATTATATTATAATTATTTTATTAACTAAATTTTATTATAATAAATTAAGTATTTAGGTTAATTTATGGGATTTATGAACCATCTCTAAGAGTATAAGCATGTACAGAATGCAAGCAAAACCCTAAAGGCAAACTTCATTATGTGTGTATCTTTGTACACTCTTTACATGGGAACCCAAGCTTATCAAGAAATTTTAGGGGTTGTATTTAATAAATATTAATTTCAATAAGTTTTATTTTTAATTTTTTTACTTTATGAACCATATTTAAGAAGGTTCACCTCCAAAACCCTCACAAACCCTCCTACAGACTAGTTTTAAGAAAAGTGAACTTTATTTTAATAAAAACCCCATGAATCAATTTATAACATATTTAATGATGAATTAAACTTAGATATTATCCTATAAATTGAATTTTTATGTACAAAATTATATATAAATGGAAAAAAATAAGGTTTTTAGAAGAAAAAGTGCAGAAAGGAGAGGTACAAGGAAGTTCAATGGATTTCAATCCATGGAAATGAATTTTAACACTTAGTATTCCTCCTAAATCCATTATGTGATCATAAATATGCCTAAAAATTCCCTTTTGAGCTTTCTCAAAATATCCAATCTATAAAAATTTAGGACAAGTTGACCTAGTCAACCAATTTGACTAATTTATAGGTGTTGCTTGCCAAGGAGGACTCATTTCAAGATATAAGGCATTGATTAATTTCTAAAAATCACCATATTTCCAATTATTTTTTTATTATGCATTTTATTATGGCCATCAAGTGTAAATAGTTAGGCTACTAGACCTAATTGGCCTAGTAAGCCTATTTGGTCAATCTAATGAAGTAGAAAAATGGCATTTAAATCTATTTATGAAATCAAATATGGAGTTATCATTCTTAATTATTGGTATTCAATAGGATATTTTATTCATAACTAGACCTAAGTGGTAATAAATGCAAAGGAAGGCTAAATAATAAGTTAACTAGCATTAAGAGCCCATGACTCTGAGTTACCTGATCATTGACTAGCTATCAATGCATGTTTCATGGTATTAATTCAATAAGGGTAATTTAATTAAATTTATCTCATGTTAATAGGATGTATCTAAATAAATAATGGTGTAGCATACTAGAGAAGGAGTTTTAATAAGTTAGAGGGGACCCACCACCTTGTTTTCAATGTCAAAGAGCTCATGCAAAGATCATACAATACCATCAACATAAAGAGAAGTCTTAAGGACTATTTGATACAAGTTATAACTAAATTTGACTTGAGTTAGTGATGATTTGACTTCTTCCTCTCTCCTTGATGCCACTCTTTTGACTTCTTCTCTTCTCTTGTTCTATATGTTCAAACTTTTAAGCCTATTTTTTGTATCCCTCTTTTGGGCATGAGGAAACTCTACTGAGATTGAGTTTTGTAAAACTCTTTAGATAATAAAATCAATATTTTTAGATACCTTTATATATATTTGGTGTTATTTTAGTTATATTTACACATGTGGTAGTATTTTCTCCCTTGGGAGGTCCTAATTTCACCTAGCTACTAGTATGTCATCTTATGCTAGTCATATGCAGTGTTTGATGTTGAGTAACTGAGGTAACCATGGATATATTGATTGGTTAGTGCTTTAAATTAGGCCTACCATCATTGACCTCATAATTTTATCACTTTATGGAACCTTTATGTGAAATATTATTACATAATAATCCCTTAGAGTGGTAGATTTAGCGATTTGAATTATTTATTAGTGTTGTAGGAGTTCAAATAGAGTGGATGAATCAATAATATTGGTGTATCACCATCAATAGAATAGGATTTAACTTTTAGTTTCCTTCTAAATATTTTCATCCCAAAGCATAGTAGGTTTTATCAATAGATTCATAGTTGATACATCAGAGGAACTAGCCTCACAATCTATAGGTTTGGTCTAAGAGCAAGTATCCCACACTTATAGACCAATCGAATGTTAGTCCAAGTTTGAAAGAGATCTAAGTAATCTAATTCAATAAGGTGCAACTTTTTTTGCTAGTGATTTTGGCATGCTCGATGGGACATATATTTAATTATTAGAGTACTCTTTTGTAGCATCTTCATCATCACAAGTAGTTTCAAGCATTTATATCGTCATCTTCTTTAAGGTAAATGGCAAATCATGTTCATATTTTAGTTATTTTCATGTGTCTTATGGTGAATTATGGCATCATATGGGAGAAAATTCTATCACATACCTCCTTATCATCAACCCTATGATCCATTCCAATTCTAATATGATCCATATCCATCTCATTATGACCCCTATTAGCCCTATATTCACCTTGTTTGACCATATAAAATTACTTATCAGGCGTATGATCCTTGTGAACCTCATTTAATTCCTTGGAAACCTACTTATTAATCCAATTAGTCATGGCAATCTCATAACATTCCTAATCATCTCAATCAAGTTCCAATATAATCCATATCAAGCTTCAAACAAACCTTGTTTGGCTATGAGAAAAAAATGGTGAGCATAGAAACTCAAAAGAGCTATGGATAGGAGGTCCCCAAGCATGAGATTGAGAGCATGAGAGATTAATTGAAGAAAACTAAAGAAGTATGTGCATATTTTATAGGACAAGACCATTCAAAATTTAGTGGTGATATCCTTGACATAGGTGGTATAATTATAAACATTAAAGAGAAGTTGGTATTTCATGAGAAACATCAATTTCCCATTAAACTACCCTTTTCTCTTCATGAATATCAAAAAAATGCATATCACATCTTTTAATATTCTTCTCAATCCTTGCTAAGTTTTCCTACTTATAATTCTATCTAAGAGAGACCTTATAAGGTTGAAGAAGTGTGTTTTGAGGAGGCTAATTTCTATGTGTTCACAATAGATCATTCAAGAATCTTCATCTTCTGATCAACAGGGAGAGATCTCCAGTGAGTTAGTTCATGACTTTGAGGCTCAACTTACTCAACAAATTGATTTTGCAAACTAACATCTTCAGCATTCAATAATAGCTAAAAATGCAACACAATATCAACAATAAGTTCCTTCTTTCACACCCATGGCTGCAATAAGTGCAAAGCAAGAAGATCTAAACCCAAGTTCATGACTTAGAAAGAAATTTAATAGTCAAGGGAGAGAGAATAATAATCAATCATAAGCCCAGGTATTATTCTTGAAAACAAGCTTGAAATCAGTTAGCCTCCATTCCTCCCTCCTCAAGAGACCAAAGCCTTTCTTTTATGGAAATCTATTCAAAAGAACTTGTAGTAGAGAGAGGAGGTGATGATTGTCAATGTTGAGCAGCCCCATGAGTATAATAAATCATCTATGGTAGCACCAATATATTTATCTCATTTTCTTGAGTATTTTTATGTATACACCATGCCAAATCTTGAGAAGGAGCCTTTATTTTATGAGGTAAATGAGGAAGATTCAGTTGAAATGATAGGTGATGAGAAATATGTTTCATTTGAACATGAAGAGGACATCACCATTGAGACACTTGTTGGCAAGGATAGTCATGATTGAGCCTTTCTTAATGCCAAAGAAGTTGAGATGCATGATGAAATACAAGTACAAGAAGAAGAATTTTTCAATATAAAAAAGGAAGACACTCCAATTGAGAAAGAAGAAGATTATTTCTAGGAAATCATTGGTCATATTATAGCTACCATTCATCATGAAAATCCACAAGATCTTACAACAATGGTAGAAGATAAGTACTAACCAACCAATGAAGATGAAGAATAAGTTTACTTTGAGAGGATGTCAAGTCATCAAGTAGAGGTTAAAGATGAAATAAGTTCAAATGACCAATATAAGATAGTAAATGATGATTTAAAGCCTCGTGATCATGATTAAGAAATTCCAATCACACTAGAGCTTGATGAGAACCTATCATTAGATTTTTTTGATGTCATCTTTTCAGGTTATTCTTTACTTGAAGGTGATTCATTTTAGGTTGAGAGAAGCAATTGCATCAACCAAGTAGGATTCATACCTTCAAGAAAAATAATCCAATAGGTTATTTTCTCAAAAGATGACTTGTATGAGTCTCTTAAGAAAGTTTATCAACTCCTCACTCCATATTCATATTTGTTTCAGTTCTTGGACTTTGGAAATTAACTTAAATGGCCACAAGAAGTCATGAAATTAGATCCATATCTCTTAAAGGCCAACCTTGTATCCATAATACAAGAGACACTTCAATCTACCCAACATGACCATATTCATAAGCTCATGACTCAAGAAGAATTAAGATTATTCTTACAAAGTAAATGGATATGTGAGGAGTATGACTAGGTATTGGACTCACATATATAATCCATGTACTTGAAATTAGAATTAGAAGAGCCAATTGCTTCCCCAAGGAACTATGAATGTGAAAATGGTCCTAGCTTCAAAAAGGAACTATCAAGATATGGCAATAATGCTTTAAGGTTTCATGGTGGACAATCAAGTTTTCCATTTTACCTTGGAGTAAATATTTTGATCTTAGGCTAGTTATTTTAGGTTATTTGTCTTATTTCAATTAGTGAATAGCATAAGTAGTAGTGTATTTCCTTCTTGTTATTGTGTTTTTCTTGTTTTCCTATTTATTTAGGTTGGTTGTGTTGCTTCTTAGTTTAGTTTTTGTTCCTTATGTTGTTTTATTTATGTCTTGTTGCTATTATAGTCAAGAGAGGTGTTTCAAAGTGCACAAGTTTGTTTGGTAGTCAAGAGAGTCATCAAGCCATGTTGTCATGCTTCAAATTATCATTGTCATATGAAAACATGTAGGTTATTTTTAACAATAGGCTAGTCAGTGCCTATGATTCACCAAAAATGTTGGTAATTTGGCCTGTCAAGGCCAAATGCCACCCCTTATAACTCAAAACATTTTAGGACACTGTTAGTAGCCTCTACATGGTGGTCAACTATATGTATTTTACCTAAAAGAGATGTTTTTGGCATTTAAATATGAAATATGGTGTCAAAAGGCCATAAAATCATCCACAAATTCTTTTAATCACCTTCACATTCATGAATTTACCTTTGATCAAAGTTTCATACTTTGGAAATAGGTTTCATGCAAGTTAAAACATTTTAAAAGACTCAAAACACTCCCATATGCCAATTTTGACTACATTTTGATCTCAAAAGGTTTATTAATTGTGATAACATGTTAAATGACTCATGTTATTCCTCATATGTCCTAAATTGGTGGTTTAATATTTCAAGTTTGGATAATATGCAAAGAAAGAACCATTTTCATGTATTTTTCATGAAAGAGTACAAATTGTACAGACTTTTCCAAATAGATAAGGCCTGGAGCTTAAATATGAGGATATGTAAGGTGTTATAAAATAAATCAAAGGAAAAAAGATCCAATATGGGCCCAAAACTAGTTCCCTCTAGTCATCTAGCTTTTGTGCACATAGTGAGAGCCCTTTAGGTTTGCAGGTGGTATGACCATGAGAGAGAAAATTAGGGTTTAAAATTTTGGCCAAAGAAATTAGTCTCAGATGGATTTGAGATAAAAAAGTGGTTATCAATTTGGTACTCTCTCCTTCATAAACCACCCCTTTGAAGTCGAATCACTCAATATCTCTCCTTCATCCAAGTAAGCATTCAATTTTCTGAGTTTTCTCTTCATCGGGGCATCATGGCAAAAAAATTCAAGATTGTGGAGCTTCTAAACAAAATGATTCACCTTTCCATGGAATTTTTCAGTTATTTTACACATGTTTAGAGGTCATATAGATCTCAATAAGGAACAAAGTAAAAATCTACAATATTCAAGTATAAGAAGAGAGTTTGTACAACCATGAGAGAGAAAAAAATCAATAATTATTGAATTCTTGGTTGCAAGGGTCTCCTTCATGTTATCATGTTTTCCAAGAAAGGTTTATCATAATTTTATTCAAATTTTCATAGCAAGGAATCCATTAATGGCTTTCACCATCTTCATATTCCCATTTTAGCATGTTTTAAGGTTTGTTAGCATTTGTTAAGGATCTTAGTAGATTATTAGGTTTCATTTTTAGCATATTATGCTCCTTCAAAGGCCTCCAAATTGATATGTCTTTTAAAGGATATGTCTATGACTACATAAGGCCCTCAAAATTGCCTTGACATTCCCCGTTCATGATCTTATTCACCTCCATCTTTTTCAATCCCATCTCACTATTTTTCATCATTGCATAACTCCATTTTCACCTCCACTCAATGTTACCATCATCCTTCAACCATCACATTAATTTCCATTCACCTCCTTCCATGGATTCTTTGCCATAAGGATTCAATAACCATGAGGAAGTACTGAGACTCATTCAAGGACTATAAATACCTTATAAACACTACTTGATAGCTAGGAATCAACACCTACAATCAACAAAATTTACAATCAAGATGTGTTTTAAGAGAGTACTATCCTAACAAGACTAGAGGACATGGATATCACTATGAAGAAGGTTGAATTAACTTCTTAAGATGTAAAGGATGAATAACAAGTTCATTAAAATTGTTTTGTGAGCTTCTCAAGGTCAAATTCAGACTTTGTCCATATAAAATGACCTCACACAGTCACATGAAGTCATACCATATAGTCATTTTTTAAGGATAGGTCATGGCATAAATGTATGAATTAAAGTGCAAGGGAGTGGAGGGTTATTGACCTATGTTATGACTTAATTCATGTCATAAACCTAAGGAGGAATCCATAATCTTGATGTCAAGTATCTTTTAGGACACCTACAAGCTTGTATTTAAGTCAAAACCTATAGTGAATAAGTATCTTGGAAGTCTTAAAGCCTATCTAAGTTCTTGGAATCTAGTTGGACCAACCAAATGCATGATTAGTATGAGGATTGATAACCTTAGTGAGTTAGCTCAAGTACATACAAGTTCAAGTCCCTAAATAACTTAGGAAGCAAAAGAATTTTCACCTACAATCAGGACTTTCAAAGACAATCATAAGCCTAAGGAGTGGTCAATGCTATGAAGAGACTTTCATGAAAGTTGACCTTCAAGTGAGGTTATTGAAAATGTTAAGAGAACATTGTACAAGTAAAGGACTCATGAATATCATGTTACATGTATCATATCTCTAAGCATCCTAAAATCCTATCACAATACATACAAGACATAGTAATATCCACCTACAGTTATGAGATTATGATTTAACTATTTTGGGAATATTGGAGTTTTATTCCTATTTTAGTTAAGGTTCTAGATTAATAAATTAGTAAATAATATTTTAATAATTATTGTCTTGATTTGTATAATTTATCTATCTTTTTAACCTTTTTAAAAATAGAAATAAATTAGGAGAAATATAACTTAGCTTAAAACATGCTAAAATGGCTATTGTAGGGTATGAAACTAGTTATTCAGGACTTGGATAGTGTCAAAAATTATAATCTAGCTTTCATTTGGTGAAAGGATGGGACCACCAAAAATAGGACACTTTAGGGTCTAGCATTGTTGTCCTCTTCTAATGTTATTGTCCAAACTAGTTTTTGAGACCTAGTTTTTCTAGGTTCTTTGTGTTATTATTATGTGAGCTTGCTTGTGAAATATCTAGTGTTGAATATTGATGGAGCTCACTATAGAGATGATTTAATATTTAAACCCTAACCCTCCATCTTGATTAATAAAATATGATTTGAATCACTTAAAAAGTGGGGCTTAGTGTGTGTAAGATGCAGTAAACATGTAATCCACACCCCTTGTGTGGGCATGCTACGGACATACCAATACTTCAAAGAGGGATCAAGCCATATGTAGTTCTCCCACTTAATTTGCTTTGTGTAATAGTGTGATGTGGATGTAAAAATTCCCAATTAAGAGTGATTGAGGTGGATAAGGACTAGTATGAGGGTTTGAATATGTTTGTAGCTATTTTGGGTGACTGTATGTAGAGAATAGGGAAGTTTGCCTTAACAGTTCACTTGTATTCTTGTTTGCTTTATAAGATTTATCACCTCCCTTTGTAAATTAACTTATAATGGGCTTTTATAGGGAACAATTTGTCATGGGTTAGATGTATTCATGTTAGGTTAACATAATGAAGGATAGGAATCAGAAATTGACTATTTGGGCTTAAAGTGTGATTGGATAAGAGAACTAAAAATGGGACACCTTAGGGTTCAGTGCTATAGTCTAGGTATGGCACTCATGTCCTATAGGTTCAAGATCTGGGGGGATAGGATTGGCCTAGGAAATAGAGTTTGGCTGAGCTAGAATTAGGTTTCAAGAGTCTACAGATGATTGGTAATGAGCAAAAAGGTGTATATAAGAGTCATAAAAGAATGCAATAAGGAATTATGGATTGGATGTCATAAGATACACTCAAACTACCAATTTTGACATTTTATATGACTAAATTTGCCCCACCTTTATTCTAGTGATGCAACAAATTGAAATACTAAGATAAAAGAAAAGTAGAAAGTGTAACTAAACTTACTTGTAAGGGTAAATCCCATGAATATGTGTGATTCTAAGTGTGCATAGAGAGAGAAAATCATGAAGCATAAATCTACAAGAGAAAATAAAGTGTAAATTAGCTCTTACTAGACACACTATGTCTAAAATAAGAATGTATAAAATTTGGGTAAAAAGAGAGAGGAAGAGAAAGGAAAAAATACACCTCACCAGGTATGCAAACCAATATAAAACCTATTGTGATGTTGAGTGATGTTTGGAATGTGTTTTACTAAAATTAATATCATGAATAAAGTTGAGTGCTCAATTCCTTGAAGGTGGCTCAAAAATAAAAAATTTGACCCTTTAGCTCCATCATCACCCACTAAGTGAAGTTATATAATCATGTGTGTGTTAATTAATGTTTATACTATGTGTCAATCCCTCTGATTAGGTGGCTCAAGAATACAAAGGATAGATAGTCCTTTAGATCCATCCTTACCCACTACGTGAAGCTATGAAATGATATCAGTATGAATGTGTGTTGTATGAGATGGATATTTAATTCTATGAATGCTCTGTAATCTAACAATGTGGCATGGATAGTTGAATGTGTACTAAGAACTAGGCCAATCTTGGCCACTATGAAAGGTGGAAATCAGGCTTGTATGAAATCCACTCCAAAAGTGGGAACTAGGATTATATGAAAGCCACTCTAAAATAATGCCAATTACGTACAGAAGGAATAAGTCACAAGACTACTAATAATACCTAGGTAATGTAATTAACTTATAAAAAAAGAAGGTAAATGTGTCATGCATATTGCCACCAATCATTGGTTTCTATAACATGGATAATGATCTGGAATTTATACCAATTGCGTAATTTGAAACTAGAACTGAGAGTTATCATACCATACATGATGCCCCCTATATTTATATTCTTCAAGAAAAATTATACTAAAACTTCCCAATCTAAACTGAACTATTGCTGATAGAACTATAACTAAACTTACCTTTTTGTCTATTTTTGGAAAATTTGGGTTTTTTGTTGTTTGGATAAGAATGACAAAAATAGGACACTTTGTTATCTGGCATTGTATTCTAAGTATGGAACTATTGTCCTTTATTTTTTTAATCACTATTCTATGCTTGTCATTGTCTTCCTAGTTTTTTCTACCTGGTTTGGGTTCTGGTTGCTAGTTTGAGTGTTCTAAAAACTAGTTTTTGATTAGTAGAAGGCTCTAATCTCTATGACAAAACCCATATTTGTTTCCCCCTCTTTTGAGGGTAGAAATGAAGACCCTATAATGACTGACCTCATAAGAAAGAGCCTCACAAGTGTGTTATGCTACAAAATGCATGATATATCAATGGTAATCAAAATGATGTCTCAAGATATAGCATAATTTGTATTGGAGATTGTTAGATCAACAAGAGTATGCCTAGATAGATGTAAAAATGTAATAACATGTGTAGTATACTAAATTGAAACTGGAAATATTTTTTATTATTTTTCAATGAGGGACAGAGCGTGATTTCCTTCATGGCATCCAAGAAAGCAAGATAATGCATGATGTGGATCATGGCATTGCAAACAATTGAGAAGAAGCAAGCAAACAAGCACACAAGGTAAGAAGAAAGAAGCATATAAAAGTGGCCAAGGGGAAAAACAAACAAGGGACATGGGCACATGTCACTCAAATTGGGAAATAAATCATATAAGGCATGTTCAAATTCCCACATACACATATAATTGAAAACAAGCAAGGTTGGCACGAGGGCCATAAGTACATAAAAAAGTACAAGCAAAGGACATTGGTAATTGTCCTAAGGCACACACAAGAATGGAAGTAAATGACATTGGTAAATGTCCTAAGGCACACACAAGAGATAAAATAGGAACTAATAAATGCAATCACATATAGTTATGCAAAGCAAGAAAGGAAGACATGTAAATGTTGAAAATACAATCTCATCTAACTAATCAAAGAAAGAAGTAAAAGTATACAAAACATGTAGTACAAGACTAGGTAGATGCTAAGAAATACATAAGTGATATATACTAGTGAGTATTGATATAATAATCTATGTAAACTAGTAAGTAATGTACATCAACATGATAAATAGAGTATGTGGTTTAGGAATGACATAACCTGGATGGTGTAGTCATGTAGAAGATGCCCCAAGTAGGTAGATCTATCGATGTATGTCTTGAATATAGAAGTAGGATGTCCCCTCAATGGGTAGAGTGAAGAAATCAAGGATCTAAATGTTCTCACACACACACAAAGAAGATCAAGTGAAGCATGGAAATGTAGATAAATCAACATACACTAACATTAAACAACAAAATGTAAGTCTAGCATGGTAGTAGAAATGTAAAGCATGGATAATACATACAATTAAAATGCTTTTGGTGTCTTTGATTTATTTGAATGTTTTTGTATTTTTACATATTTGAATGTATTTATATTTTAAATTATTTGAATGTTTTTGTATTTTGACCTGTTATATTAATTTTGATATTTTTGAAATAAGTTATGTACAATCAATCATAAGAAGACTATGTACATGTAATTTTAAAAGAAGCTATATACATGTAATTTTGAAAAATTATGTGCAAGTAAGCTGAAAGGAAACTATGTAAAAGCATATGAATAAATCAATATATAGACAAATGATGTAAAAGACTAAGCTGAAGGGGGTGAAGGGTCCAAGGATGGAGCCCGCTAGGGACAAAGATGGAGGAAGGGATCATGGCCATCATCAAATGCCTCAAGATCATCATCATATGTATCATCATACATCATATATTATATGTACATGGTGGCTATCTCCTCAGGTGTCAGTAAGATTTGTGATTTTTATATAGTCAGAGATCTATCACTCATAGTGGTGGCATCCTATTGAAGGTGAACTATAGGTTACTCTGGTGGTGAAGATGCTTATTCTCCTCTAGGATGTTTACCTCTGGTAATAGATGACTTCAGTAGAAATGGTGAAGATGGTGTTGGTAGTGATGTAATCTAAATAGTACCTTACACCTATAGTTTATCCAATCTCTATTTTAAAGCTATACATGAGTTTATATCATGGCCTGTGATTCTATGAAAGAGACAAAATGAGTGACCATCCTGCCATGATAACCAGCTAATAGATCTATGTCATATTGTAGGTAGTGTGATTAATCCATGATCAAGTAACATCTATAGCATAATTTGTGGTTGATGTTGTGTGTTTCCTACTTGAATATAAATGACAGGCTCTATATATAGAGGTAACCATGTGAGCTATATGTGCCAAGTGATTTGTCTATATCCATGAATGTGTAATATATCTTGAAAGTGTAATGTGAAATGCTAAGAGTTATGCATGATGTGTGATGCGGGATCTAGAGTCATCTCGATACTCTCTTGGGCCAATTGGTGTAAAGCTCAATCCACACAAATAATCATCTATGAGTGTAGGTGTTGTATCATCATCTAAAGTAGCCTAAGAATCTGTATCAATATCATGTACATATGGTAACTTGGAATTTACCATAAGGGGTAACTGTGATATGTGATTCTCATCAACTGTAGTAGTAGAAGATGGCAGTGTTATGAGAGTATTTGTAACTAATGAAGTAATTGTGACTGTCAAGGGAGCTATATTTGTAGAATCAATTGTTACTACTAGAACTATTGTTGATGATTATGTAATTGTAATAGGTGTAAGAATTATGACTAATAGAGTAGCTAGAATGGTTGAAGCTACTATAAATGAATGAGTATCTAGAGCTAAGGAAACAACTATAAGTGGAAGAATGTGAGATGTGCTAGTATCTCCTACCTCATATGTATGTATTTTGTCAAAATAAATGTGATGAGGTGGTGCTTGAACTGTTATGTAAGGTGTCCCATCTGGAAAAATAGTTGAAGATGACTCTATAATTATATAATATCTAAATGGTTGGTTATTTGTTGGGCATGTGTATAGGTATATTTCATGGAGAAACTTAACACATAGATGAAGAGTAGAATAATTTCCCCCATAGCATGTATCCAAGGTCATCCAAGTAAAAGCTTATAATGAAGAGGACCTGCCATGACCTATAACTATGTATAGAGGGTTTTGGGCCCTACCCTGATATCCAAAGCAATGGTGCCTAATGTTTGTCATGGTATATCATCAAAACCTCTAATGTTCTTATATGAATTTTTAATGGATTCCATATCTATACCCATGGTCTGTAAAAATTGAATATGACATATATTAAGTCTGAAACCATTATCAACTAGAACTCTCTTAACTGCACTAATTTTGATTTGAGATTCTATGAACAGTGGTAAATTTTGATCGATAACTATTTGAGAAGGCATGTCCTCATGATCAAAATACATAACATCTTCTATAGTTTTTAACATGTTAACCATTGATGTAAAATAAGAAGGCTATGAATTGATAGGCATAGAAGTATGAGTGAGTGCCTAATAAACAATGTCATTAAACACATTTGCTTTCTAAAGTAGTTATAACATGTAAATCTTAGCTAATTTGTTTCTTGACTGATCAAAAATATCATATGCCCTATGTGGATCTGCTTGTGCAGGTGGGTTGGGCTTGAGATAGAAAGGAAAAAGAGGGTTGTAGGGCTCCTAACTAGGTAGAGGAGGCATGGTGGTACATCGAGTAACAACTCTAACCACATTATCTACTAGTCATATAGGACTAGTAGTAGCTATGGGAGGAGAGCATAGATAATTGACAGATCGAGGTGGTAGAGGGAAAAAAGGTGTCAACTAAGATCTTTGGTAATGGGTAGTGACCTAGGGAAGAGTAAAATGGACCATGCAACATGACTCGGCATGGGATACAGGCTCTAAGGGAGGTGAGGCAAGAGGTATCTTAACATGTTTACTAATGAATGTGATAATATCATCACATAATGTAAAAATTAAGAATGAAAGAAAATAATGAATCTTTGGATTAGAATATAGTAAACTTTATCATTCATATACATTATAGGACCAAATATGAACTCCTTATTATTTGCAAGAATTTTTTTGAAATAAGTGAGATCCATTTTTTATTTTTAATGTGAAATCTGAATTGGATGTAAGGTGATACCAAAAAAGTAAAGGGAACCTAATAAATTCAATTAGGGTTTGAAAGAAATAATTTTAAAAATTAATAAGGTAAATTTAAAAATTAAACATGAAATTTTGATTTAAATATGTAGGAAAAATTCAAAAAAATATTAGAAAAATCAACAAGGAATTTACCCTAAGGTTTCTAGGGTTTTTGTGTGCAAACAGAGTAAATCAAGTTCACCAAATGATTTAACTATTTTGGGAATATTAGAGTTTTATTTCTATTTTAGTTAAGGGCCTAGATTAATAAACTAGTAAATAATATTACAATAATTACAATCTTGATTTGTATAATTTATCTATATTTTTTACCTTTCTAAAAGTAGCAATAAATTAGGAGAAATATAACTTAGCTTAAATAAGGCTGAAATGACTATTACAGGCCCTAAAACTAGTTGTGCAGGATTGGGACAATGTCACAAATCAGAATTTGGCTTTCATTTGGTGAAAGGATAAGATCACCAAAAAAAGGACACTTTAGGGTTTGGTTTTGTTGTCCTCTTCTATCGCTATTATCCAAACTAGTTTTTAAGACCTAAATTTTTTGGGTTCTTTACATCATTCATGTGTGAGCCTGCTTGTGAAATCTTTAGTGATGAATGTTGATGGATCTCTCTATAGAGATGATTTAATCTTAAACCATAACCTTCCATTTTTCTTGCTAAAATAGGATTTGAATCACTTGAAAAGGGGGGTTAGAGTGTGTAAGATGTACTAAATGTGTAATCCACACCCCTTGTGTGGGCACACTACCTACATACCAATACTCTAAAGAGGGATCAAGCCATATTTATTTATCCCACATAATGTAACTTTTGTAATAGTGTGATGTGGATGTAAAAATGACAAATTGAGAGTGCTTGAGATGGCTAGGGACTACTATGAGGTTTTAAATATGTTTGTAGTTGTGTTAGGTGACTATATGATGAGAATAGAGAAGTTTGCCTTAGTAGTTTGCTTGTATTATTGTTTGATTTATAAGATTTGTCACCTCCCTTTGTAAATGAACTTTAAATTGGATTTTATAGGGAATAATTGCTCATGGGTTAGATGTATTCATGGTAGGCTGACATATTGAAGGATAAGAATCATATGAAATTGACCATTTAGGCTCAAAGTGTGATTGGATAAGAGAACCAAAAATGGGACACCCTAGGGTTTGATTCTATAGTCCACATATGGTGCTCCTATCCTACAGGCTCAAGACCTAGGGGGATAGGATTGTCCTAGGAAATAGAGTCTAACTAAGTGAGAATCAGGTTTTAGGAGTCTAAGATTGACCAGTAATGAGTAAAAAAGTGTATAAAAGGGTCACAAAAGCATGCAAAAAGGACCTATGGATTTTATGTCACAATCCACACTCAAAATACCAATTTTGACATTTTATATGACTACAGATTACAATTATGCTTAGTGAGATAGGCAAGTTCAATTGGTCTTATGCTTAACACATGCTTCATGGATCATCATAGCAGTGATAGAAGAGGTATCTTGGTTGATATTATCACCAAGGTCAAGGGTTGTGTGTGATGTCAAGGTGGCTCATATTATCAAAAAAGTGACCTAAAAGCCCCAGCCTATAGGTCCTCCTTTTGACCAAATCATTATCAAGATATTGAGGTCTAAAAGAACACATGGTGAAGAATAAGAGTTTTTGTACATATTGATGAGTATTTAAAAAAATTTAAAAATATTTGCATATTGTTACTTAGTGAACAAGTCTCAAATATCCTAAGAGCAATCAAGTCACTCCAAGGCACACACAAGTTGACAAGTACAAGATAGCCAAATAGGCCTAAAAGGAAAGATAAACATGAGGTGATGAGAATTGTTTTCTTTCTCAAATAGAACATGTAACCATTGAAACATCTTGAAACCAATAATATGGTGTAAATAAGGGTAAATAAGAGATTCATATGTAGTCATACACCTATGAGCTAGTTTTGAGGAAGTTTAAAGTTTTGGAGCCCCTACATGTGGAGTTAGCCTTTCAAAATTGGTATAAATGGTCCTTATAACTTTATAAATCCTCCCATTCCATATTTAAGATCATACCGAAAGTTTAAGTACTCATTTTTTTAACATATTCAACCACTTATCTGTTGATAGTCAAAGAAAGAGCTAGGAGACCTTCTTGGAGGGTTCAAGGTTTGACAAAGAGTATGACATCATGTGAGGGATTTTGGATCATAATAAGGTGATTTTAATTCATTTCATACATGATTATAATGGTCACATTCATGAATTACATATAAATTATGCCCTTGAGGGCTAGCTAAGCAAGAGAGACCAAAATAGGCTTATGTGCTCTTAAAACTCTTTACTTGTTTTAAGACTTGTTGAAGATATATAAAATTTTAAGAGAGGTTTAAAAGGTATTTTCAATGTTTTATGATTTTTATAAAATCATTATGGATGAGGTAATAGTCAAACTCAGTCCACCAAGGTTTATCAATCTACGACTGCTTGAAACCCTAAGGTAGTGAAAGGAAGGCATATAGAGCATTTCATGACTCTAGGACTTTTAAAAAATAATGGTAATAACTATAAGGAAATTTTTTAAGAATTTTAAAACTCCTTGAAATTTATTCATGAAGGAGGGAACAAATTTTTAGACCTCTGACATCTATACACACAAGGGCAGGCAACTATTCCTACATAGGCACTCTCAAAGGCATCAAGATAAAGTGGAGTAAGGGAATAAAAAATATGTAAAATGAGATGGAAATAAATATTAAAAAATGTTTTTTTATCCCCCATATCATCCTACAAGTGTCTCAAGACCTTAAATACTTAGATTAGGCTAATTAGGCCTAGAAACTATATCGCCTTATGACACTTTCAAACCCTATCAAGATAATATGACATCATGATAAGGTATCATGAGATTTTATAGGTCATAAATGAGGTGTTTCAAGTATGTGAGAATAATGAAAAAATCAATTTCACTCTCAAGGAGAAATTTGAACTATGCAGTCTAAAACACTTATCTGAGATGCATGTTTGAGTGCTCATATCTTTCACCACTGAAAGAGTTTTACTAAATTCTCTTAGAATTATTTTAGTACCTCCATTAAATTTTAATACATTAATTATTTATTTTTATTGATAGTCTGAGGTTTATGAACCGTCACTAAGAGTATAATCATGTCGAGAATGCAAACAAAACCCTACAAGCAAACTTCATTATGTATGTATCTTTGCACACTCTTTGCATGGGAACCCAATATTTTTGAGAAAATTAAGGGGGTATATTTAATAAATATTCATTAAAATAAGTCTTTGTTTGGATGTCTTTACTTTATGAACCATCATTAAGAAGGTTTACCTCTAAAACCCTCCCAAACCCTCCTACAAGCTAGTTTTGAAAAAAGTGAATGTTATTGCAATAAAAACTCCATGTATCACTTTATAAACTATTTAATGATGAATTAAACTTATTTAGGATCCTATAAATGTAAATTTTATGTGTGGAACTATATGAAAATGGCAAAAAATAGGGTTTTTTTAATAAAAAGTGCAAAAAGCAGTGGTAAAAGATAGTTTAATGGATTCCAATCCATGGAGAGTGAATATTGACACTTTTTATTCCTCATAAATCCATTATATACTCAAAAATATACCTAAAAATTCCTTTTTGAACTTCTTCAAAACTTCCAATTTGTAAAAATTCAAGACAAGTTGACCTAGTCACCTAGTTTCACTAATTTGCAAGTGTTGATTGCCAAGTAAGCCTCATTTCATGATATGAGGCATTGATTAATGTCTTAAAATCACCATATTTATAGGTTTTTAAAAAAAATCAAGTTATTTAGGTCATCAAGTGTAGGAAGTTAGGCTACTGGACCTAATTGGCCTATTAGGTCTATTTGGTCAATCAAATGAAGTAGAAAATGGAGTTGGAAGATATTGAAGAAAGTAAATATGGAGTTATCATGATTTATAATTAGTATTAAAGTGGAAATTCCATGCACAACTGAACCTAAGTGGTAATCAATGCAAAGGAGGGCTAAAAAATAAGTTGACTGATCTTAAGTGCCAATCACTCTGAGTTAACTAATCATTGACTAACAATCAATGCATGTTTCATGGTATTCATGTAAGAATGGTCATTTACTTAACTTGATCTCATGTTAAAAGGAGTTATCTAACCAAAGAATGGCATAGCATGCTAGAGAAGAAATTTCAACAAGTCAAAGGGGGCCCACCACCTTGTTTTCAATGCCAAGGAGTTCATGCAAAGATCATGCAACACCATCAACATAAAGAGAAGTCTTGTGGACTATTTACTACAAGTTATAACTAAATTTGACTTGGGTTAATGATGATTTGACTTTTCCCTCTCTTCTACGCCACTCTCTTGGCTTCTTATCTTCTCTTGTTCTATAAATTTAGGATTTTAGGCCTATTTTTGGCATCCCTCTCTTGCTCATGAGGAAAATATATCAATATTGAGCTTTGTAAAACTCTTGAGATAATAAAATGATTGTTTGCATATTCCTTTATACAAGTTTAGTGTGTTATGTTAGTTTGATTTGCAATGTGGTGGTATTTTCTCCCTTGGCAGTTCCTAATTTCACCTAGATACTAGTATGTCATCTTATGTAGGTCATATGCAGTGTTTGATGTTGAGTAACTAAGCTAACAATAGATATATTGATTGGTTAGTGCCTTAAATCAAGCCTACCATCATTTCCCCCATGCTTTGATCACTTGATGGAACCTTTATGTGAAATATTATTGCATAGGAGTCACTTGGAGTTGTAGATTCAGTGATTTTCATTGCTTATCAATATTGTAAGAGTTCAAATAAAGTGGATAAACCAACAATATTGGTGTATCACCATCAGTAGAATAGGATTTTACTATCATTTTCCTTCTAACTCTTTTCATCCCAAAGCATAATAGGTTTTAGTAATAGATCTAGAGTTGATACATCAAAGGAGCTATCCTCACAATCTATAGGTTTGGTCTAAGAATAGGTATCCCACACCTATAGACCAATCCAATGTTAGTCCATTTTTGAAAGAGATCCGAGCAATTTACTTCTGTAGAGATCGCACAACCTTAATTTTCATGACAAAAGTAAAATTTCAAAAATTTAGACCCAGGGCTTAAAACACCTACTAAATATTTATGGTTCTATAAAGGGGACTTGAAAATTTAAGTGTCTTTCAAATTTAGTGATCATATATATTTTTAACTATTTTTTCCTAAGAAATAAAAAGTGAAAAATTATCTAAATTAAATGTAGATAGACGACTCATATTTTTATCAAATATTAAAATTTAAAATTTAATGAATATTATATTTAAAGTTTTCAAAAATATTAGGTTAAATTAATCAAAAATAAAAATTTAGAAAAAAAATTAAATTTTATTTTTTATTACAAAAATTTAGAAAATTTGATAAAAATTTAAGGTATATTAAATAAATTAGAAAAAGTAAGACACAATTAAATTAAATTAATTAGATTAAAAAAAATTATAACTACCTTAGAATATATTAAGAAAATTAAATAAAATTCAAAAAAAAAAAAATTACAAACTTGAAGCTTGGAAGAGGGTTCTTGAATTTTTAGCAACTCTTAAACCATTATAAGTCAATGAAGCTGGGAACATGCATTGAGTTTACAAGTATTCTAATTTTAATTATTTTATATTAATAAAAATTTTAACTTTATTTTTATTACAATATCTTTAAATATTATATTTCTATTTTATAAATAGAAGAAGATTAAATTTTAGTAGAAAGACCACATTCATATTTAAATATGTTTATTTTTATAGAAAGAAATGACAATCAATGAAGTATTTCACTTTAATTCAGACTTAGTCTCACATTTAAAGTTGAACTTAATGTTGAATTTAACTTTGGAGTTAATGTCACATTCAAGTGAAATCTAGTACTGAAATTAAATTCAAATTTAGTGTTGCCTTTAAAGTCAAATATAATGTCAAACTTAAAGTTAAAGTCATTATAACTGACTTAAATTGACACATCAGGGCAAATCTAAAGTCAACAGGATACATTATTCAGTTGTTACTTTTTCAAGTCAACCTAAAATCAACAAATATTTCATCCCAACATTAACTGCTAATATCATGTAGATGACATTAGTAGGTGATGTTAGGGTGACATTATTTGTGATTTTATAACATTAATTTTAATTTTATATCATTTAAAATGCCTTGATCTTTATTTCATGTTGATGTATATCAATTTTTTATATATGTCTTTGTAACTAAATACACTTCAAAATGAGAAAAATATAATATCCTAAAATAATCTTCTAGATTTTATATTCTAAATACTTGTTGAGGGAACTATGCACAAATCTTATTAATATTCTTTGATCTAATCCAAATTGCACATTTACAAGTTTAAATGTGTATGAAAAGTTTAGTATAACATTCTACATCAAAATATACCATTAATATTCTTTTATATTTACTATATACTTATTTTATTTTTAAATTACTTTATTAATTGCGTATAATTGCATAAATAAATGTAATCATAAATTGTATATATTACTTATTATAATTCAAATTAAAAGTTATAAAGAAGAAGTGTCATAAGTGAAACACTTTAAATTCATTTATATGTCACTTAGAATTGTTAAAATTAATTTACATGAATGAATATATATATATATAGAAAAATAATGTTTTAAAACTTGAAATGTATTAAAAAATATTGTTAAATATTTGAACATGGTATAAATATATTATATATTCATAAAGTTTTGAAATGTAATAATATGATTAATTATTATGAGTAAAAATTAGACAATTAATTTCAGCTCCTCAATCTTTAAAGGCCATATTTAACATAATCATACCTTTCCATGTCCCAATCTATGTCATAATTCATTAACAAAAGACCTGGATGGTCAGGCTGTTGCAAAATCAAAGAAACCAACTGATATCCCGCACCAGCTTCCACTTCTTGACAGTCTCGACTTATCTGTGTCAAAACGTTTACATTACAATATGAATACACCCCAACAGAATATATAGCTAACATGCAATACATACTTGCACAGGTTTGTTTCCATTATATGGATTTTTGAGATGCCTGGTTTTCTGAAACAGCAATTCGCATGACTGCATAAACAATCATTTATCAAAGCATAACATATCATGAGCATTACTGGTAATTGATTATTCACAAGGATCGATTTCCCCATTACCTTTATCCAACGCACGTAGAAATTTCCCCCAAGAATTTTAGGGTTCCCGTTTGTTCCATTCGACTTCGATTCGATGCTTCACCACACCGACAAAGTTTTTCATCTTTGCACATCCCTGTAGTTCAGTAACCATTTTTCTTTTTTTAAACAGGCAGTGAAAATACACAAGCATTACCCTATCCTGTCATGTTAGGGTTCACTTATTCACCTGAAAGTGGCCGGTTCCATTCACAGAGAAAATAAGAATAATGTTATCAGATGAACCAAAGGCATCGTTAAGAAGATCTTCGTTTTTCTGAGTAGTAGCCCACATTCCTCGTTCAATTGAAAGGTGCAGATTTTCCATGCTATCGCTCTTTATAATGAAATACCTGGAAAATTGAAAACGTCATTCCCTAATGTAATGTAGGGCTACTAGACATCAAAAGTATAAAAATCAATTCAGTTATACGAACCTTGAAATTCCTTGAAGATGTCTCGGAGCATAAAACCTCACTCTTCTGTGAGTAACTTGTGCAGGGGCGTCCTCATCCATGGTGGATTTATTTCTGGCTTCTTCAAACTGCCTAAGCTTTGAGGCAACTTCTTCCACGGGCGGAACAGGGCCCTGAAGCTTTTTATGTAAGAAGCGACAGCGAGCTCCACTGGGACAAAATCCATTGTTGTACCTTTATTAAGATATGAGATTCATGAAGTTGATTAATCCCTTCAAAACATAAACTTCAAATTAATTTCAAGTGGCGTAAGAGTAACAGTATCGGTACTTACGACATACACTCCTTAGCATTTTCAAGCGTATGCTTATAAATACAGTTCTGATTTCGGCATTCTCCATATCTAGAAAAGTAAGAGCAGACGGGCATTTTAGATTCTTCGAGACAATGGAGAAAATTACAGGTGGTGTGATCATAAGGGCATTGATTCTTCAACCACAATCTGCATACAACCTCTTTGTATCTTCTTGGCCGTTTAGCACAAGGATCTGTGGGCTGTGACTCAGGTGAAGCTCTTCCTCTTCCTCCTCCTCTTGTACTCTCTGCTTCATCAATTTTATCTTCGAAATCAAAGGAAATTTTCTCTGTATTCGTCATGCTGCAGATTAAAACTTTCCTGGCCTGCCGATTACAACTTTTCCATCTATCGATTACTCTTTAAATGTCTGGGTTTTTTTTTCAAATAGTTTATAGAAACTCACTCACCCCTTGACCTTCAAAAACGACGCGACCTTCAATCTTTATGAAGGAATGCTTTTAGGTTCAGATCATGGGAGGAATTTAGCCCCACGCCCCCACTCCTCTAATAGTATAAATGGTCTATAAAACCCATTTATTCTGTTGTAATGGTCAAATAATATAAATCCAATACAAAAATAATTGATCCTTAATATTACCTCGCTTTTAACATTGACATGGATGGTAGGAAGAGATTATATAACGTTTTTATTTATTTATTTTGAATATTTATCAGATTATTGCAAATTATTTCCCTTAAATATGTCGGACGGAAAAAAAGATGTGTTTTGAAACTTGTAAAAAGAAATTATATATTCTCCTTTAATAACAATTATTTATAGATACTTCAACACAAGGATAGATTCAAGTATATAGTGGAAGGTCTAAAGAGCAATCTCATGGATAGGAGATTACGATACGGGGCCAGGAAAAAATGGAACTTACATTAGAGTTATAAGGTTTTGTATTCTGATCACTAAAACCTTTTCCCCTTAAGTAATTTTATAATGCCTAATAAAATTTATTATTTATGTTTTGGTATTAAATTTTTATTGTAAGATTTTATTTTTATTATTATTATTATTATTATTATTATTATTATTATTATTATTATTATTATTATTATTATTATTAACCATCCACTATTTATAATGGATTATACATGTGTGGCAATATTAAATATAATTTGAGGTTATGTTAGTTTTCAAGGGAATTTATTTATCATTTTTACTATTATT
Source organism: Torreya grandis (assembly GCA_037957365.1). Lineage (NCBI taxonomy): Eukaryota > Viridiplantae > Streptophyta > Pinopsida > Cupressales > Taxaceae > Torreya > Torreya grandis. The sequence goes on along the minus strand of JARHVA010003154.1, from coordinate 1,891,059 downwards.
TTAAAGTGTCAATGTATTTTTGAAGGGGATTGTTAATTAAGGGTCCACAAAAAAGTTTGTATCAACCAAAAGTATAAATGTAATAAATAATGTTAATAATTTTAAAGTTCTCTAATTTTTTATGTACAATCGTGCAAGAAAATAATTCTAGTAATATTTGTGTAGTTTTATATAACATTATTTGTGGTCTACATAGTTTTACGTACCATTCTTGGTTACCCACAATTGTTGCACAACATTGAGTTCCTCTGCAAGTTTTGCATGGGTTTCCTTATTCTAGTACGTTGCATAGTTTTGTACAATCCTCTTTTAATAGCTAATTCTTTAGAACTCAGTGAGATTACAATGTTCTTAGAAGACATATGGAAGTTCAAGTTGTTGCATATTCTTTAGCTTTTCCATAACTTCAACATTTATGCAGAAACATTAATATATACACTTAGCACACAATTCAAGGGTCCTTATTATTTGGCTAAAAGATAGAGTTTAGCCTAAATAATTAATTGTGTTCATATCTTTGTGCACCAACATGCCATCGGGTGTAATTGTGCATATCATCGTATAGGTTTTTTTTATTTTATGAATCCTACAATTTATGTGCAACTACACAAATATCTACATTCACAACTCCCTCACAAAAGTAAAGTGACTGTCATCTAGATTGTTCATCTTCACACGAAACGGGGAAATGATAGGAGTAGGGACTAAATTTGATGGCCGACCCTACCTATCATGAAATTCTTTTATTTTAGTTATTTATTCATCATTTCCCTTCAAATGTTAGTATATATTATAGCAGAATAAATATGCATTAAAGATAATCTTTATAGTTAAAATAATCTTACAAAGTTTTTTTAATTTGACAAAACTTTCACCTTGCATTTGATATAGTCTACTAAAAAAAATGATTTTATTTTATGATTATAAACATAAATATTGTCATTTGGTCATCATGTTTAGTCCATGGGTAGGACGACTAATTTTCCTAATTTTCACGCAAGGTTGTATATTTGTGCACAACTTAGTTATGCATTGTATTCCACCTTGGGTTTCTATTCAACCTCTAAAAATTATCCATCACCCTGTGATACACTTAGACTTTATTCATGTGCATGCCACCTTAGATACCCAAATACTAATAGTCATAGTGTTGTACCAACCAGTATTTGAAGAGTCACAAAGAAGAGATGAAGCACCATAAGTGGGAAATATATAATGCTTGAACTTATGTAATGGTTTCTAAAAGGTTATCTTTATCAATAGATGCGATCTTTGGAAAAGAGGTCCATTCAGAGATTTAGTTCTAGACTTTAACAACTAGAGATTGGAAGTGGCAAAGTTGGTTGGAGAGGAAATTAAATTTAGATATGAACAGATAGTTTTAATATTTAACCATGTCCATGAATGGATTTTAAGAATATAACATTGCATTGTTTTTTAGTCTATATAAGGCTAAAAGGCATTTTTGTGTATAAATTGTAATTTTCTCATTGAATCAATAAAGAAAATGTCTATTTTAGTTCATTTTTTAGTAGACTTCATGTAAGTTTTTTTATATTGTGTTGAATCCCTTGGTTTCATATTCTAAGGTTATTGTTCATTCAAATCTTTAAATATGACTACATCAATTGGTATTATATTGTGGTTTTTCCTTATTGGTTTGAGTGTGTGAGACTCTTATAGAGTCACTTGTAGGTTATGAAATAAAATCATGTATTATTTAATAGATATGGCCCATATATGATATACTAATGGATTATCAAGAAGAATGTCGATAATTCCAAACTCAACAAAGATGATGAGAGGAATATAAGCCATTTGGAGGCTATGGAAACTACACAATGTAGAGGATTCATTATTGATGTAAGTGATAGTGATAAGGAAGAAGTGCTTGAGGCTCAAGTGAAAGGACTAATAGATGAAATAGAAAATACATTTCTAAGAGACATTGATAAAATGGGAAGCAATCCATAATTCAACACCCTTAGCTATTTTGGTAGCTTGTGTCCTATAAAACACATTGATTAGATCACTAAGTTACACACATATTTCAATTATGAGTAGATATAGGATCCCAAGATAGTGAAATTTTCTTATATAAAGCTAAATGGACATGCATCCTTATGGTGGAATCATTGTTTTTACAAAAATAAATATAATAAACAAAAATCAAATCAAGTCTTTGGGTATAATGATTGCAAAACTAAAGAGTAATTTTTTACCTACTAATTGTATGTGGATTTTGTTTAAGAAAATTTAGAATTTAGGGTAAAAAGAGATGAATGTAAAATATTACATGAAATATTTAAACTAGCTTACCATTTTATCAGGGCATGTTAAATATGATCAAGACAATATCTCAAGGTATGTGAATGGACTTCGTATTTACATACAAGATGATTTTGAAATGATAAGATTGTTTTTTAATAGAAGAAGCATATCAATGTGATTTTAAGTCTAAGGAAAGTTGTCTAAGAGATTAAAAAAAATGGAACAAGAGGAATAGGTTCAAGTTCTCGATAGGAAGAGGATAAGTACACAATAGTATAGGATATCATACTTATGAAGAAGAAGTGAGAAATTCAAAATGTAAAAATCAATCATCAGGAGAAAAAGGGTATTCTTCTAGAGGAAGTGAATACTTTGGTAGAGGAAGAAGTAGAGGATTCATGGGTAAATTCTTTGAGTATGGAGATATTGGACATAGAGATTCTAAATGTCTTAAATAATTTTAGAATGATGGTAGAATAAATGAAGAAAGCAAACATATTTCACAATAAAATGAAGAGAATGGTGCATCACCAAATCATACAAAAGATCTAGATCATGGAGAAGATATTATGATAAAGAGAGTGTTGTTAAAGTGAACAAAGGATAAGGATGAACCAATACAAAGAAATAATATTTTCTTAACCATATGTAAATGTTTAGGTAAGTGTTGTAATGTTATTATTTATAATAGTAGAGTAACAACATAATATTGTGTCCCACTAGCCAACGAGAAAAAAATTAAAAAATATATTCTAAACAATACTTAATGATTTTTTAAGAAAAAAGAAAAATGTATATGCACTACATATTTGTATATATAGTCTAAAACATATTTTTTGATTAATTTCAATGACCCAAACTCAAGATATTTTGAGGATAAGATGAAAGTGTTTGTGGCCTCTTTATGCCAAAAAATAAGACACACTATTATTCTTTGACCTAGTAGTTTAGTAATATTATTGTATAAATTAAATGGTAGAGAATCTTGGTTTGAAGATAATCACACACCTAAATCTATACAAGGTGTCTTGGTTGTTGAAATGGAATAAAATTTTATTGAATGATTGATATTTGATCAACTTTTAGATTATGCCATCTAAATATGAAGTTCTATGTAATATTATGCCTATGGATGTTTGTCATGAATTGTTGGTAAGGTGCCAGTGGTTTGAAAGAAAGGTTATACATGATGGTAGGATGAATACCTACAATCATTTGAAGGATGCTATGAAGCATATTTTGAGTGTACATTTAAGGGAAAAAGGAAAGAATTTGACCATGATTCAAATATTCTATGGTTTCAATAAAATAGTCCTTGAAAGATGTGAAGAAGGAAAAAACACATTATCCTTTCATTATTAAAAAAAATACAATTTGTGACAATAGGAAAGGAAAGTGATTTTCCAAGAGAAGAGGGGGGTTTTGGGGAGAGTATGAGGAGATACTTTCCAATTATATTATAAATATATTTCCACCCATAAGAATTATTAACCATCACATGGATCTGATTTACCAAATAAGGAAACATATAAGATAACACCTATGGAGAATGAAGATGTAAAGAGGAAATTATTGGATATTTTAGATAAAGGGTTGATAATGGAAATCTTGAGAACATACACAATTCTAATGTTTTTTTAAGGGTAAATAATGAACTAATTTTAAGGGTGTTGATAGGTCCCACCACCTGTTGTAAATATTTTAAGATATTCAACATGCATCAAATTTAAACAAAAATGGAATACAAGCCCAAATAGTGAGATGTCAGCAAAACTGATGCAAAGTAGCTAACATACAACAACCTAACATAAAATAGACCCATCACAAGATCACCAAGAGTAAGTAGTGCTACTAAGCCCAAGAAAAATAATAAACACAAATTTGAAGCTTTTTAGATGAAATTCAACAACATCCAATGGGGATACAAGCGTGATCGATAGAATAACAACTAAAAATTTGCATACTATTAATAAACGTGTTTTTAAGGATAATGGGGTTTTTGTTAGATCTTGAAACTGAACAAGATTGGTTTTATCTAGATCCTAAAACTGAACCAATCCTGCACAACATAAAATTGGGCCACTAGTGCACAAAACAAAACCAATCCTAACTAATGGTCAGAGCAACAGAGCTTCAACATCCTTCAACTGAAACTTATCTACCTCAATCATTTCTTTGATCTATAAATAAATAATATATAGATGACCAAATTTCACCTTGAAATTGCTCACTCTCAACAATTAGAGATAAAGTATAATACTAACATGAGTCTCTCTCTAAAATATCTTGAAATTTTTAATGAGATCATTACCTAAATGGATCATATTTAGTTGGTAAAAACCCCACCATTCATAGATATAGTCCTGGGGGCACACTCCAAACTCAGTTGGGTACACGCCTCACATATCATTGGGACCCCTAATTTTAGGCAACTCTTACTTAGAAGTAGGCCTAGATTTGTATGAAACAAAGTAAGATAGATATACAACTTATATTAAATATTAAATCCAAAATCAGATAAGGTAATCAATTAACATATATTTTAATATTGTTTATATTAGAATCATGACCAAATTGGATCTGCTAAACTTAAGGAACACTTATAACACAACACTAAAGGAGAGGGCTCCAAAGCCTCTATAAAAATAATACTATGCAATAAACCTAGATAAGTATAAATATATGGAATAAAACTAATCTATTGTTATAAAAGCATATAATATAAATGGGGATGGTTAAAATAAACAAAACAATCAAGGGATCATGGTAGGTAAATGGGGGCCTAGATCAACTAAGGTGGAAGATGAAAAGAAAAATAAAACCATGTATCTATACTAAGTTTCAGTATAGAGGTAGTCTAAGAAATGAGTTAAACATTTAAATCTATTGTCATGTGCAATATTTATCTATCAAATGAAATAGAAAAGGTTAGAGATACTTACCTTTGAGTGAAACTGTTGAGTCTCAATCTCCCCCTTAGCCAATGGTGTTTTGCAAGAGATTTTTAAGGATTTGTAAGGATCACACTATAGAAATCAAATCTAGGATAAAATAATCTTAATTTTCATCCAAGACTTCCCACAAGACAATATCTCTTTCCTTCAAGGTAAACCCTAAGCAATGGTTCCTTCAAATCTAGACGTAACAAAGTTGTGAGCTATAATAATGTAAAAATGAATGTTCCTCTCTTATTGGATTGATATGAAGGCCATATTTATAGCAATGGATAAGTCCTAACCCTTCCAAAATTTTAGCTAAAAATATTGACCAACATGACTCTATTTTGGATAAAGCTATTGTTAGGCCTCGAACTAAGTTATCCAAGCAACCTTAGTTTCATAATGTGTGTCAAAACTTTCATAACAAATTCAACCCAATCGAATTAGTAATAAAATTGGGTATTTATTAGTTAGGGGATATTTAAAGTGATATTTGTTTAGGGATTGGACAAATGAGATTTAATTTCTTGGTGAGTTGGATAATTGAGATTTGTAGTGGGTTTATGTATGATAGAGTTAACCAATAATCTTGCAAAGTACCAATGGTCTACCCACCTCTTTCTCGATGCACCCTTTAAGGCATGCATTTAGAGAGATTAAAAATTAATAGGTTATTGCATAAGAGAAAGCATCAATAAATGGTAAATTTTAAAAATATTTTGTGTAAACATGTGCCCCACCCTAAGCTCATCATGTGTCACAATAATGTAACATGGGATGGTGTTTCAAGGAATAACATAACAACACAAAAATTAATCTAACTTAAATGAAGTATGGAAATAAATGTTAAAATTAAATGAAAATAAATGAAAACACCATATACATACCTTGACTTACCGTTTTATTGAATGACTGTGTAATCACCTAAAAATGACACTTGAGTGCTAAAAGGGCCACTTGAGACCACCTATCCCTATATTATCCCTTGACATATCTTAAGACCTATTTTCACACTTATCCAACCTTCATGTGAGACATATGCATCCTTAGGCATCCCTAAATCAGTCCCAAACCCTCATATTGACATCTCAACCATTAGTGCCTTAGGTTTTGCCACCTAGACACTAGCAAAATAATAGGGATAATGGGTCCACATGACGTTATTGTCCCAATTTTGACATTATTGTCCTTTTCATCCTTTTTATACCAACATATATCTTTTCAAATCTAAGACCACCTAGGGTTGGCCTAGACCTCTTTTAAGACCCACACAAGCACCAAAATAATATGTATACATGAATTTTATCCCTCTAACCACTAGATCGAAATTGAATTAAAATTACACATATAATCTCAGAGTAAGTTATGAAAAATCAAGGTTATCAATCCCTATTCTACCCTGCTTTTGTATACAACATTCCTAAGCTCAGATTACTCAGGTTTCAAGTCTCAAGTACATTCAAATCACTTAATTTAAAATTTATATTGTTTTCATTTTCACTTTCACTAGTAATTAGGTGTGAAGAACTACATCAGGCTTGATCCCTCTTCAGAGTATGGATATGTAGGCAACTCTAATCATAGTGGGGTGTTAAGGATGTCTAGCCTACCCCACTTACAACACACTTTACTTATTGTACCAATCAGATTCCCTAGTAACATGGAGGATTATGGTTTTGATAAAAAATAAGTCAAAATATGTCATCTATAGAGATTCATAACTCATGCACACATGAATAGTATTGATAGATCTAGACACAGGTGCACCTAGAAGATCAAAATAGTTTTGCACATAGGAAACTATTACCAAAATAGGGGCACTATTGCCACATGACACTACTATCCAATTAGGACACTAATATTTAAGCAGTGTTATGACATTTGGGTCTTATTTTCAACACTCAGACCAGCCTTTGTCTTAGTTTGTAGCCTCCAATTCTCCCATTTCAGTCATTTTATAGATAAGTTCTTATTTACATTATTTATTACTATTTTTAGAGAGGTCAAATTAAGTCAATTATGTTACAAATCAGTGGTTGTATTTATTACATATTTATACCTTGATTTACTATATTCAACCCTTTAACAACATAGGATTTACATTCACTAAGTCCTAAAAGGTTAAAAAATTGTTGAACCCGACTTACTTTGAATACTATTTAAACCCTAACCCTAGATGCTACTAGGGTTTGTATATTTATTTTTCCTATTTTCATTGGATGTGTTAAAATTTTCAAATTTCATATATTCTATTTTATCAACTCTATTTCACTTTGTTTACTATATGCCATCCAAAAAATCTATCTTTCTTCCCTTAATAAAAGTGTTAGGCTTAGCACCAATCCTATTAAGTACACTTATATTCCTTTTGTTCAAACTTATACCATGGATAAAGGATCAATTCAAACTCCCATCATTGAATGTGGAATTTAATGATAATGCATCTGAAGATGAGCAATATAATAAAGATCAAGATGAGAATTGGAACACTCTCACTCCACTTAATAATGAAAATATTATAGTCAATAAGGATGATATTCTATAGAGCTTCATAGATAGACTTCAAGAATAACCCCATGATCATGAACATATTTTACAAGCCATAATGGAAATATAGAGAAAATCAAATAATGGTCAATCTTTTACTTCCCTAGATAACAACATTACTACACTTACTTTAGGGCCAACTCATATTGTAAAACAACCTATTTTAACTCGATAACCTTCAATGGTAGCTACACCTCCTATGGTTAGTTCCTCCTCTCCAAATGTATAATCCCTTATTTATGATATTCATTCTCTGTAGGTTAAGGTTTTACATCTTGAGCAAGGATCTACTAGGTCATTACATGACTTTGATTCTAATTTTATTTTACATACACCTTTGGCACATCACATAGAAATAAATCCTTTGCCATCTAGATTTATGGCACCTAAACTTAAATTGTATGATGGTAAGGACTACCCAGAGTACCGTCTATGATCTTTCCATTTAACATGTTTAGACTACATGTCTAATGATTGGATCCTCATCAAGTTTTTCCATGCATTTTAAAGGAATATCACTTACAGTGGTTATATGATCTACTAAATTAGTCTATCATCATATTCAATCCATTGGCAAATATGTTTTTAGCATACTTATCAATTAACATCAGTGATAAGATCTCATGTGCTAAAGTACCACAACTGAAGCAGATATCTAATGAGCCTATTTTAGAATACATCTTGTAATATAAAACTATATTAGAAAAGATGACTAGACCCATGGCAGATAGATAAATTTAAGACATATTCACACAAATCATACCAACATCATTACATGAAGCTATCTTGTTCAAAAAGTTTTTGACCTTCATATATTTATGCCATTTAGTGAAAGAAAGAGAAGTCAAGCTTCTCTCTATGGGTAAACTAAAATATACAAGTGGATCAGAATCAATTACTAAGAGTTTTAGTAAGCCTCCATACAAAGTAAAGATACTACAAACAAGATTGATACAAATTCCACAATTAACATATCTTCAAAGCCATCTATTCACCTGGTTTTATCATCTCCTCCACAAAGAGTTTTTACCAACCTTTTAGAATCGCCAGCACATGTTTTACAACAACTCTTGGAATTCAATGTCATATCTCTCCCTCCCATCAAAGAGGTTGATACAAAACAACCCCTTCCAAAAATTTATGATTCTAATGCATTCTATGAATATTATAGGGTACCAAGCCATACTAAAAACTAATCCATCACCTTGAAACATAAGATACAATATTTTATAGAGGCCAACATAATTAATATGGGCAAACCCATAGAGGAACCCAAAATTCAATAAATGGAAGCTAAAGCATTGAAAATATTCTTCGACCCATTTTAAAAACATATAAAAAATGAGGTAGGGGTACTTTAGGTGTTCACTATACATACCAAGGACATCCACCACTAACAACATATCACACTACTACAAAGGATGAAAACCCATTACACAATGTTATTGGTGTGTATCATACTATAGTTCTAGCTAGAGAACTCATCACTTTCTTAGAGTAGGAGATATTTGATGATGATTCAAATTTATATTCACTCTTTATGTGAGCGTGCATAGATCATCATCCTATTCAGAGTGTTATCATTGGCAATGGGTCAAGTATTAACATGTGCAATATCACACTTCAACAAATTTTGGGTATTCATAGTAGGATATGTCTCCTATAAACATAGTTATTCATAGTTTCAGTGGCCATATTCAGAGCTCCATTAGGGAGATTGTACTTCCACTTTAGGTTATATCAACATATATGGCCACTGGATTCTTAGTAGTAGCTAGTTCAAGCACATTTGACATATTATTAGGGAGGCCATGGATACAACAAATATGATCCATCCCATCCACCATGTATATATGCCTCAAATATATACATGATAATTAGGTGATCATAGTTGAGGATCTTACATATGAGCATCCTCTACCTTTTCCATAATAAGTCACACCACAATTAAAAATTATAGCTTCAAGCATAGTTTCTATCAATACACTATAGAGTTTAGTTGAGCCACTAGTGTAGGTGAGGTCTACTCCTAAAGTGTTACCATGTATGCATACTCTCCTATGGAGACCATTATTAGAGAGACCCATGCATCAAAAATTTGTTACAGATTCTAGAGGGCCTCCCTCTACTCCTTTTCTTATGACATAATTATTATTGAGTTCTCAAAGTTATCAAGATGGGACAGCTATGCTAGCTATAACATCTTCTACTATATGGGTCCCTAAGACCCCTACAGTCATAGGACACCATATTTAGTTTCACAACTTCTTGGCACCACTTCACAAGTAGTGCCAATTATAGATCACTTAGTACAATAGGTTCTAGGATCTCAGTTACCTTTCTATATAGCATGCATGATCATTATTCATTTATTTAAGATAGAACACATTGATAGTGAGTCTCCCATGAGACTCATTATTTAGTACTATTCATCCCTTCTTTCACATACTTTCGTTATTTCTTTCTCCTTGTATATAGTTTTATTTTCATGTTACTTGTACATAGCTTATATCTAAAAAATAATATAATATGTCAAAAATACAAAAACATTCAAATATTTACTTAGATAACATAAATTATAAATTGTTTGCATTTCCATTTTTACACTTATTATATTTATTAGATATTACATATGCTAGCTATCATAGTATAGTCAATTTTATTATACATACATGTTTCACTTGTTCTTTTTGAGTGCTTATAGATTTTTATAGGACTTAGGTCCACTAAATTAATCTATATTTACTACTATCTACCCATTAGGGCATATATATAGATACATAGGTTCCTCATTTGACGTATTCTCCCATTTGGGGGAACCTTATACACAATTTTGATTACCAAGTTATATCTTTCTAAACTCTACATCATAGATTTAACATTGTTATATCTTGATATTGATCATGATACACCTACTTAGAATTTTTGTTGAATACTATTACTATAGACGTAGCCTATGCACATCTTAGCTCTTATACAAATTTGCATCACATGTTCGTGCACACTTTTATTTCTATCTTTCCTAGTTTAGACTTCATTGTATATATATGCTTCTTTTATTCGAGGGAATTTGAATATGACATTGCTCTATGGCTTTACACCACTTATTATTCATTATATGTATGCTCTAGATATGTGTCCATGTCCTTGTGTGTTCTTACCTAGTGACATGTATCCATGTTCCTTCTATTATGGCCCCTTAGCCTACTTTACATGCCTCATGTGTGTTGTATGTATGATTTCTTGTATGTGCCATGACCATTACACTTTTCTCTTTCTTGTTACACACTCCAATTTTAGATTCTATGAGGGATCTCATACATCTCCCCTTCCTTATTGGATGCCATGATGGACATCATGTTCCATCCCCCTAGGTAGCTACTCATTTATTAATCTGATTTGTTATTCATATACATTGTTACATATATATTGATATCCTTGTGAATGCTAGACCTAAAATACATCTCATATTACACACTTATGCTCAGATTATCTTACATTTTTATGTTATGTATGCAAAGGCTAACACACATTTTGTAGAGCTTTTTCTTTTAAGGATAATTATTTCATAGGTTCAAAAAATCCCCTCAAAAGAGGGGGAATTCATAGGAGTTTGTCACAAAGATCAAGCTATTTGGACACACTTAGAGTACAATTTTTAGCACAAGGCTCAGAGCACAAAAATCAAATTTAGGAAAACATAGTGAGAAATAGTGACATAGAGATCAATTATAGTTACAAAAAAATAGAACTATCAGACATTAGTTCCCAAATGGGGAAAATAGCACCACATGGTGATATTATCTAAGGTATGTCACTAAAATATAGTAGCCTTAGTTTCAAAAAATTCCAAATTAGACAAAAAGGTAGAGTAGGCATAATCCAAGTTTACATAAGTTTAGTTACAAATTACCAATTTTTGCTCAGTTTAGCTCAAATGCATACCATTTTTATCAGATTGGGGGAATCATATTCATCATTATCATTCATGTTTTATTTCAGATAATTAGATACAAATTATTACAACGCACTCCATAATTGATATGCTTAGATACCATATTTGGGGGCATGTGCACAACACATTTTTTCCTTATGCTCACTTATACATTGGTTTATTAGATGGATTGACAAACTCCATGTCATTATCTACACTATATAATTAGACACCATATTTTAGGTTACACACTAGATCCATGCCTTACTACATATGCAGTGATTGGCATCCCTGAGTGCCCTAGAGTTGCCTAATATACCTGAGTGGACATAGATCTGACATATCTAATTACACATTTACAATTACATTACACAATTTTAGTTTCATGTGCATCTACTACACATGGGTAGGAAATTATGGATTCATAGTCTAATTGAGTTCTTGAAACACTTACATAAGAGGGTTGGACACACCATCAATCCAATCCAACCTATTCACAGGTCATGATCTACCAATCAGGGATGAGCAATGATGGAGTCAAAACTAGATTGAGTTCTTGAGCCACCCACACATGGGGATTGAGAAAGCCATCAGTCCAAGTTATTCATCTATTGACTACTCTATACACACACACACACACATTATCACCATGTTGATGTATTGGTTCATGTACCTAATAAGGTGTATTCATTCTTTTCATCTCTCTTATCTCTTTACTCAATTTTATTTCTTTATTCATTTTTTTTAACTCAATTTTGTCTTTTATTTTGATATCTCTTAACGACTGATATATACATGTTTCAATAATAGGACATGCAATGGAGCATGCTTCACATACTCAAATCTAGGTTAATGGGATTCACCTCTTAGGTAAGTCTAGGTATGCTTATTTTTTCATTTATCCTACTCATTTTGCTTTACTGCATTTATAGAAGGGGGAGGAATTTAATCACTTAAAAATGACACTTGAGTGTTAAGAGAGCTACTTGAGACCACCTATCCCCAGTTTATCCCTAGACCTACATTAGGGCCTATTTTCACACTTATCCAGCCTTCATGTGGGCCATAGGCATCCCTAAACATCCTTAAAGTGGTCTAAGAACCTAATCTTGACATCCTAACCATTAGTGCATTAGGTTCTACCACTTAGACGCTAGTGCCATAATAGGAACAGTAGCACCACATGGCATTAATGTCCTAATTTTGGCATTATTGTCCTTTCCCTCCTTTTTCTACCAATAAATATATTTTCAAGTCTAAGACCACCTAGGGTTAGTCTATACCTATTTTAAGACTCACAGAAGCACTAAGACAATATATATACATGACATTTAGCCCTCTAACCACTAGATGTAAACTAGATGAAAATTACACATACAAACTTAGAACAAGTTATGCACAATAAAGGTTATCAATCCCTATTCTATCCTACTTCTACATACAACCATGTAAAACATTCCTAAGCTTAGATTACTTATACTTCTAGTCTTAATCACATTCAAATCACTTAAATCAACATTCATATTAGCTTCATTTTCACTTGCACCAACACTTTGGTGGGGAGAACTACATTAGGCTTGATCCCTCTTTAGAGTATTGGTATGTATGCAAATCTCATCATAATGGGGTGTTGAAGATGTTTAGACTACCCCAATAATAACACACTTTACTAATTGTATCAACAAGATGCCTTAACAATATTGAGGATTAGGGTTTTCACACAAAATTAGTCAAAATAGGCCATCTACAAAGATTCAAAACTCATGTGCATAGGAACAAGATTAATATATATAGACATAGGTGCACCTAAAAGATCATAACACTTCTACACAAAGGACATTACCACAAAATAAGGACACTAACACCACATGACACTACAATCCAATTAAGGTGCTATTGTCCAGGAAGGAATTTGACACTTGGGTCATGTTTATGACACTGAGACTAGTCTTTATCTTAGTTTTCAACCTCCAAATTCCCCATTTCAATCATTTTCCAATAAGTTATTATTTACATTATTTATTTTTATGTTTAGAAAGGTCAAATTAAGTTAATTATATTATAGATCAGTGGTTGTATTTATTGCATATTTCTACCCCAAATTATTATACTTGGCCCTTTAACAACATAGGACATACATTGCTATGTCTACTAGAATGACCATGCAGGGGATAAAGCTTCAAAGGAAAACAAAAATTATGGATCTTGCAAGCCATAAACTATTCCTGGAAGAAGGCAAAGAACTCATCCCTTATCAAGGAGGATTAGAGCGTGCTAAACTACCTGAGCCATGGGATGGAGTGTGCTTCATTCTCATGAAGTACTTCACACTTGAAGGAAGATTTACCAAGTTCTATAATTACCATCTCCCTCTTTTAAATCACTTCAAGCACAATGCTCTCATTAGTTTTCCTTTCTATTTTCTCTCCTCCTTACAACATTTTGTCCTTAGGGTGAGAGAAAAAATGTCTAAAAAACTGGATGTGAACCCTATTCCCCTACACCAAGGCCTCATTTTCTACTTGTATAATTTTCACCACACCCTAGAGCTATCCAAGACTATCAGAATTGATAGTGGAGATATTCCTTCCAATCTATTATTTGGTGATGCAATCGATGAGTCTAGTTTTCCCCCTGATCCTACCAAAACTAAAGATGTATCTTTCTCCACCCCAGAAGAGACCCCTATTGACACCCCAAGATCCTTTGTGAGCAAGAAAGGCAAGAAGAGGAAGGTTGATGCAGAGGAATAGAATATTGGGGGGACCAATGAGATGACCCACAAAAATCTTGGTAGGGCCACGGGGGGTCAAGGTGGTAAATCTTATAAGTCTCCTAAGGTTAATAAGGAGGGCTCCGCCTCTAGAGTCCAAAGGTTAGGATGGATTGTTGGTAAACCCACCCCTAAATCTAGACTTATTGAGTATTCAGAGAGCACTTTGGAGGAATCAACCTAGGAGGAAGAATCTAAGGAATTTGAAATCTAGGAAATTTTTGAGGACACTGAAGGGAAGTAGCAGACATTACAGATACTACTGACAAAAAGAGGAAAATGTATGTCAAGGAATCTAGATAGAAAATAGAGAATGAGATTGGTTGGAAATCTAAAATTGATGCCCTGAAGGACACTAAAGGGAAGTAGCAGACATTACGGATACTACTGATAAAAAGAGGAAAATGTATGTCAAGGAATCTGGCGAGAAAATAGAGAATGAGATTGGTTGGAAATCTAAAATTGGTGCCCTGAAGGATTGTATTCATAAGTTAGAGTATAACTTCACCAATGGGCTCCAGAATACAATTCTCATGAACATGTCTATGCTAAAAGAAGTGGGTAATACTGGGCCTGCTGTCAATGTGGAGAATACTGAGAAACTGAATGATCTTCTCAAATCAATGGCTATGTAAGGAGAGACCTCTCTGACTCTCATCTTTATATTTCTTGTTTTTTTTTTGTGTGTCTGTTGGTACTCTGCTAGTGTCGTCTCTTCTTAGAAGGCATATTTTATTTGATTGCCTTCTTGTCTTTTTTGCTCTGTAAAGGGTTCAGCCCCTGGTCTGCCACCTTACTTTATCAAAAACATAGGACTTACATTCACTAAGTCCTAAAAGGTTAAAATATACTTCACGCAAATATCATAGTATCAATCATGGAGGGTGAAATTATTAAATTTTAGAAACCCTAGGGATATAAGACTAAAAATAAAATTAATTTTTATGTTTGTAGTATGGTCAAAGTAGAAATGGAAAACATTAAAAATTATAAAAGAACTTAGAAAATTGGCATGTCAGGATTGTTAAGGCTAGGTTATGACAAATAATACCAATCATATAATGATAAATTGATGACAAATGAATGTATACCATACTAAATCATGTAAAAAAAAACATTGAAAATAGTGTAAGTAAATGAAATATCAATGTAATAAAAATCAAGAGAAAATAAGAAAGTAAATGAATATAAGACCATGTAAGATAATCATGTCAAATCAAGACATAAATAAAACATAAATGACTAAAAATGAAAATGTAAATAAAATATGTAAGACAAACATGTCAAACGAAGCATGAAGAAAACACAGATGACTAGCAAATGAAATATAATTCAATATGTAAGACAAACATGTTAAGTCAAACATAAATAAAAACATGTAAGTATGCAAGAGGTCCTATGTAAGATAGGTGAAGTCCATGAAAATAAAACAAGGACATGATGAATATATGAAAATCAAAAGCTCTTAAGGATTGCCTATCAAACTTAGTGGTTTCTCTAAAATATGATGTAATAAAATAAAACCACCTAACAACATGACTAGCATGATAATAATATGGTATGGTGAGAAAATGTGAAGGTATTTTTGTGAATAA